>VXBA01005117.1:1198106-1278646 GCA_013399895.1 Serilophus lunatus
AAAAAAAAAAAATTGAAATGGAGAAAATAAGTGAAACTGAACCACTTAGAGGTTTCTGGCTTTCCCTTAGTGCATTTGGAGTGTTATTATATTTGGCTGTGCTGACTCATGAGAGAACCAGAGGAGGGAGATTACTGGTTAGGACCAACAATTGAACCACATGATGAACCTTTGATTTCATTCATGTAATCTTGCAAGTTTTAAAATCATGCTAGATTCTTTTATAATTATATATTGGTAGACTAGAATGATAGGACCAGTGTAATACTAGGAAAAAAGTTAGAGCTTCAGCTTGGTTATAAGCAAAAGAACTAGGAATTTCATGAAATCTCTTTTTCTCAGAAAGCACATAACTGGCACATCTGGTACTTATCAAAGGTTCTCTTCAGACTCAGTGTAAGAAAGTAGGCACTTGTAGAAGGTATGCAGTCCTAAAATCAAAATAACCTCTTATAGTCTGTCTATACTTTGTCACTACTAGATTAAAAAAAAGCGAGGGCAACTATATGTTCATGTGAGATGAGTAAATTCTGAGGTCAGATCAGGTTAACCTAGTCCAGAACCTACACCCAGTATCCCTTGATTTAAAAAGAAAAAGGTTCAATGTAAGCATCGAAATTATTTCCTGCTTCACATAATCATTCATTTTATGTATAGGAGTTTTCTCATGGAAATCCAACCTAGTCCTCATAAGAACAGAAATCCAAAGATTCAAAGGAAAAACAGAATCTCAAGTCTGTGAAATCACACTGTCTTCCTGACAAACAACTCTACAAGGCCAAGGAAAGTTATTGAATGCTTCCCATCACCCACCTAAGAATCACCTCCACAAACCACTGTAACAGCAATAGGCAACACCTTCTGAATAAATTCCTTACTGTGTTAGGAATGAACTTTCAACTGGCTGAATTGTGGCATTGAGTCAATAACTATCGCTACTGTATGTCTAACCACTGAAACTGTTGGGGTTTTTAGTCTGAAGCATAAATGCTGCAAGGCTACAATAAATAGAACAGCAAAACTGTCTTACAGATACATAAACTTCTTCCCAAGAAAATGATTTTGTTATTGGAAATGAAAAATTGTCTGTAACAGTCATAGCTATAATTATGCAATACAATATGCTAAATTACAATACGTACTTCATTATTAATAGAATTTATTTTACAGATCAAATAGCCAAATACACAATTTTTAAAAGAGCCAGATAGCAAATGTGGAGCAAACTATAGGCAACAGTCATGGTAGACATTCTGCAGTCCAAGAACTGAGGCAACGTGATTATTAAGTACAAGCCTATAAATATCTTTACATCAAACATACAGTAATGTGTAAGAATTCCATGTTGTAGTCTAATTCATTAATAACTTTTTCTTTAAAAGAAAGTTATATATACTGTATACATCCCAGTTAAAAGCAGTGTCTGTATTTCATTTTATTCTAGCAAACTAATATTACATGTCTTCATATAAGTGCAGAAAACAGGGTTCTTTATACTCCTTTGCTTTCTAAGAGATTTTGATTTGCATATGAAATTCTAATATTATAGATGATACATATTTTAAATATCGCTCCCTAAAATGTGAGGCAATACACAACAACTTGCAACCAACCTGCAAATAAAGCTATGATATTTATTTTTTTTTTAAAATGAGCCATGCTAAATAACAAATTATAATGTAAAAAATCTTTATTTAAAAAAAAGGTAAAATTCAACTATATAGAGGAATAATCTGGGGGGAAAAAACAACAATAGGCCATTTTCCCCCCATTTGCTGGCTAACAGTGACAAAATTATGTATGGTATTTCCTATTTTATGACACTGAAAACCAAGCCACTGGATTTATGACTTTTTTTAAATAAAAATACTTCAAAAGATTAACTGTTTGGCACCTGTTACACAGATGTTATGTAGTCTTTAGCAAGCAAAATGCAAACTAAATTTTCTTTTAAAAAGTTAAGCGAATGCTTTCCAGTTATTTGGAAGGTGACCAAATGTTGTGGATAAGAAAGCAGGAAGTATTTGTTTTTCACTACTGCTATAGTGACTATAAAATGAGAAAGCAGTGACTTGATGAAATCTATTTATGATCCATAGCAGCAATATCATCATTAAAAATATGGACTAGATATAAATAACATTTAATTCTTAACATGTATAATGGTACTATAAGTGACAACAACTTGCTTGTTTTCTTTTAAATGCAGGGAGTATAAAGAACTTTACATTCTCTTTTTAACATATGAATAAAATTTATTGCTCCCTTTTAATATATTTATAGAAACAAAATTCCTAATTGTTTCAACTAAAATAAATAAGGAAAAAATCTGGGACAAGAAGATGATTACAAGCAAAATAAATTTACCATAATCACCAACTGTGACGGAGGATGGGTCACATTACTTTTTTCTTAGCAAAACTACGTTATAGAACACTATAGCACAACGTACTAAAATTTCTTTGTCTTTTCTTTTTAAAAAATTCTTGCCCTTGATACCTTTCAGTAGGGCAGCTTGAACAGTTCATCGTCACTTCCAAACCCCTCTGGAGATCAGACGATAAATTTCTTCGGCAACCAGAGACAGGACAAAGGGCTTTCTCGTGCTATTTCCTTGTTTTCATATTTGCTGGCTTAACATCATTGTGTACACGTACGACTTCAGTACATAACATCAGATGCGATGACGTTCAGAGCTGGCAAACAGAGAAACAGCATGAGAAAAGCCCTTTCCTGCATCATTTTCCCCACAAATTGTATAGTTTGTTTTCAAATTTTTACCACATCAACCACTGTATGGTTTGAGATGGGCTGAACTACTGCAGTTCTAAGTAACCAACTATTTTTGACGAGCGTGTGTTTTCAGCTTTCTATGCACAAGCAAAGATCTGCAGACATCTATATACACATAGGAAAAATGCTGGGACAGAAAGAGCCACAGAAATAGCTTCTATGTAATTACTCTAAGTTATTATTTGTTTCTTTACCAACTCAAAACCCAGAGTGTTGTTGCAAGATTAAAGCTATTTGAAGACTACAGTACTACCCAGAACATGTTCTACAGGGATTTTGCAGACTTTGTTCAAGACCATTCATCCTAAAAACATAAAATATTTTTATTTCAAGAATTATTTTTGCATCTTTAATCTACATTTATCATCAAAAGAGGTAGTCCTACAAATTCACAGAAAATAAGCCATTGCAATCAATCATTTCACAGAAAAGAAAGCACTATCAATACCACAGCCACCAAGACACCAGTTATTCATTGGTCAGGAAATTGCCATCAACTGCAGATTATTGAGTGCAATACCTTCTGGGACAAAACAGGAAAATAAACAAGTGTGAAAATTAAACCAGTTAAATCAGATTTCATACTTTATAGATATAAGACATGTAAAATAACACAGTTGGGCCACAAGGAGAAAAGAGAAAATTTTTTTTCACTGGGATAACTAAAAGGTTATATGAAATGTATTTAATATTTGAAATAGTACTCTGTTACTACCCCAAGACAAGCAGCTATTGGAGAGAGAGCTGTGTGTCATTCTAGCTGGCATAAAAATCACTCAATTATTAATGCTGGAACTTCACCTACCAACTTCAGAGTCAACTCAGTCAATGAGTTCTTAGTGGGAAAAAAAAAAAAAAAAAGGTATATTTCTCTGAATTAGTTTTTAGTCAAAAGTCATATTCAAAATCTTGCATATTTTCCTCCCAAAACCCCCATATTTTTATTTTTTATTCCCATTTGTGCTCTACTTTTGCCTTCTACTATGAAGCAAAGGGGACACTTGCCAGATAACCTTCCTTCGTAGCTTTCTAGTGAAGGGTATTAAAAGAACAGCTCTGAAGGTTTCCTTCAGTGTTGCCCAGAGGAAAAGCATTTTCTTAATCAGCTTTATTTCAGCAATGAAGCAAATCTAAATAACTGCCCACTAACTTCTGACTCACAGACTTTGACTTATATTTCAGTTAGAAATCTCTTCTCCAGGTGTGAATTTAGTTTTTTTCTGCAACGTATGTACATGGCAGCAGGTCAGAACCACCAGTAAAATTGCCAGAGAGAAAAATAAGATAAAATAATGAGAATATTTAGAATCATAGTAATCAATTCTGAAATGGCTTTCAGGAAGGGCTTATACCAACAGCTGTTTAGCAGATATATAAAAGAAAATGTTTTTTTTGAGTGCAATTTACTCTGTATCTGTCAATGCAAAATACAAGTGTTATGCCTATAGCCTTTCACATCCCAGAAGCATCAGCCCTGCCTACTGATGATTACAGGATACTGAATTTAACTCACTAGTCTCGCTGCTATTACATAAAACAATAAGTCTTGCAGCTAAATATTGGCAGAACATGTGAGTTTTCAGAACTATTTGTTTCAGAAACAGTGCAATATTCTTTCAATTCACATCCTAAGCACAGTGTCCTCATAGTGAATGGAAAGCTATAATGACATTTCACCACAATTTAAATCAGAAAACCAAATATACCATAACTGTAAGCAGGTCTAACTAGTCAGTGATAGAATCAGAGATTTGAGACAGTGGGGCCCCAAAATGCAATGTATTTTAAATAAATTCTACTTCTTCCTATTTGGATTTCTATAAGGAATGTAATGTCTCTATCCCATCAGCTTCCAACAAACCAGTTCAGCAGAGCTCCATGTGTCATCTGAAATTTCTGTAAGTGTGGATAAGTTCATAGATAGAATCATACCACCTAAAATCTACTAAAGATTTGCATTAGTGAATATGGAAAAAAAAAATAAATCTACCTGTACATCTGTTCTCTTCCTTCAGCAAATTCCCAACCATGAGACTAGCAGAGAAGCTAAGCTAACAGACAGGCCAGAGGCCACTGCAAAGCACCAAAACCCCACCTAATCATAGATCTCAGAGCACCATTGCACCTTTCAGCTCTATCAGTGGAAGAGGTGCTGCTTTCAGGGACATTCACACATCAGTAACACTAAGTAAGAAAAAGACTTGTTCTCAGAGTTTAAAGTGGCAATGCTAAAGATC
Source organism: Serilophus lunatus (assembly GCA_013399895.1). Lineage (NCBI taxonomy): Eukaryota > Metazoa > Chordata > Aves > Passeriformes > Eurylaimidae > Serilophus > Serilophus lunatus. Next base: position 1,203,137 of record VXBA01005117.1, read on the forward strand.
ACAGGACCCTTCCTGAGTGGCCAGGTGTACATTTCTCCTTGCCCTATAGCATGCATTTTTCAACTTTCAAATGAAAACGTCTGCAACAGCAGTAATTGAAAGGGACAAGAAGGAGAATGCATGGGAAGTTTTAATGAATCTTTGTATCTATCTCTTCTTTGAACCAAGCTGCCACAGATAACACAGTGCTCTATAATTACACATGTTTTGACTAGACAGGTTGATACCTAGACAGGTATTTGTCTGAATGTTGTTTTAAGCACTTGAGCAAAGATTTCAGAATTTGAAACTGTGTTACATGAAAACTAGACTGAAAAAATCTCTTCTCTCTGCTTTCCATCATTCCCATGCAAATGCAAGGAGAATGAGACTTGTGTCACTATGGAATACTTCAATCAGTTTACTCCCACTGAGGTAAACGTCAAAAATCACTGAGTTTTACAATGCTTGCAGACAAATAAGCTTTAAAGGTGCTGTATGTTTCTGCACCAAAGAAATACACAGTTCTATGAGGCCCACAGCTGCCCAAAACAATGGAAATCCGATGACATGGGAAGTAAGTTTGATTTTTATAAGACTCCAGTTATCCTAGTTTGAAAAACCTTATTATGAATAAGCTCCTTCGCAATTTATCACTTGATAAAACTTCTTTAAAAGAATTATCTCCACTACGTCCCCAAAGAAAGCATGCTACTCAGAAGGTCTTTTGTCACTGGTATTTATTAATTCCTACTGGGTAACCTCAAAATAATATGAGAACCCATGCCCTTCCTCACGCACAAAGACGGCAGAAGCCTGACCTCTCTCTTAGGGGACATTACATTAAGACCACACTTTTCCCCTCTCAGCTTCCTGTAGTTCATGATTCACTGTGTCCTCAGCTGCTTCAAGAGTCTCCAATTCCTTCTCCATAAAAATTTCAGCTGTTGCAGTGCTGTATTTATTTGCCATGTGACCACTAAAGAGATATTTGGGGATTTTAGTAGAAAAATCTTTCCATCTTTGCTTGCATGTTTTTTGAGTACAACTGTTGTAATGACTTTCTGTCATTTTATAGATCACTTAGACAAATTTAGCAGTAAAGCAAAGGCATAATTTCCTTTCTTTAAAGACCTGAATCGATACCATTCAGACACAAAATTTAGAGCTTCAAAAGAAAACATATTTTTAGCTCCAACTTAATATTATTTCAAATACCTGAGTAGAAAGTCTTGAATGGACAAAATTAACAATAGTTAAGATGTAGCCTACTACTATCAGTCCCCATTACAAACAGAAGAGATACTTCACAGTGAATGGAATCTTCTTTAGGCTTCTTCAGAGAACTTGTGGTTTGTAAAAGGGCTGCATTATAGTAATTGTTAGCAATAAAGTACAATATTTTCTCTCACATTAGGCATTTAATTTTCACTTTTCACACTAGTACATCTCCCTTTGTAACTGAACTCGCTATCCTTCAGTTGTCCAGCTTGTCCCACAGTTCTGTGAAAATTCAGAGTGCATTAACCACAAATGTCCTGCTGGTCTCTGAGGCTGAAGGATGGCATGACAGTACAACACTGTGCTAGAGCACTGTGCCACGAGATTATTTTTATTTGTATTTGTTTCCTTTTTTTTTTTTTACTGGTGAACAGTGACAACTCGCAGTTAGCCTGTCCTGAGTCACCTGTGGTGTGTGGAACAGCCCCAGGTAAAACTATCCAGACTACAACATACAGAGCCTGGTTAGGAGTAAGGTTGACTTTTAAAGACCCACAGAGGTTTAAGAAATTGTTCATTGTTTTTAGTTATCACAAAATAAAACTTTAATTTTGCCACAGTCCAACACAACGCATTTCCTCTAATGGCCTTTTTTCACAGTTTATGTAAATACATGCATTAATAAAATTATTTATATTTAAATAATAAAAATGTGAATTCTTGTGTTTAATGGTAAATGGGGTCATTAACAGTGATTAGTTACACTTTCTCCTACAGTGTGATCGCTTTCATGGAGAAAAATATACGTAAAGGGAAGATAGCTGAAATTTTTACAAAACCAGTACAAATGATAACATTAATCTCTGTTCTTATATATTCAGCATATCACACTAAAAATTTCTGGTATAGCTATATGAAGATAAACTAATATCAGGTAGTATTAAAAAATGCACAGTTCTAGTCTGCTTTTCCAGATAGGAAGACCCTGCCACAGATTTTCAAGGTACAGATAAAAGAAAATGCTCTTTTCCGCAACCAGCTTCTGCAGAAGAGGACTGCACTCCATTCCACTTTCTAGGTTTTCACTAACACAGAGGGAACTTAAAGAACCATGAGCTTGCTTTCTTTGTTAGCAGCATTACTGCACAACAATGCCTTTCAGGAGAACCTTTTAGGCTCACAGGAACTCTACAAGAACTCCATTGAAAAGTCACTTAGATCAGGCCTAATGGAATGCTGAAAACAGGACCACCCTCTCCTCAGAGTCATGAGAGTTCATACAGAATAACAAACTGGCAAGAAGCTTTTCTGATGTGTAATTTAAATTAACACATTCAAGTAACTTTAATAAAAAATACTCAAATCTTAAAATATTGTACATAGTGACATAGACTACTAATCAAATTTGTGTTGGTGAAGAAAACACGGTAGAATAAACACTGTGTCCTGAAATTTTCCAAGATAGGATGATTGCTCTGAATGAGCAGCTTTTTTAATGCATGTTATCATCACTGTGGTTGTAATAAAGCCCTCAGAAAAAGTTCAAAACCTCAGCTGAAGCAAAAACATCCAGCAGACTTAGTCATGCTGAGGATTTTTTCTTAAGCAATAATATTAAAATATATTACCAATAACACATTAAACTCTCCTGAAATATGTGTTTCTTTAATGGTTAATTCTTTGACCAATTAAAGCTTAACCAGAAAACTATTTTCATTAAAAACTTAGTGATACTTGTAAAGAAAGAGAAGTAAACAGAAAAGCAGCAAAGCTTTATTAAGTTGTTTAGTATAGAGATAAACATTAGATTCAATTTCCAGTGACTTAAGGCTTTTCTGTAGGGCCTTGAAGAATAAAGGGTACTTTGGTTCTTAATTTATTTTTAGTTTTAAGCTAAGAATTCTTTAGACATTTCCTTTGTTGTACTGAGTTTCTCAGAAGCTAATTCCTGGTTTATCAGGCAGAGCAGCAAATAAGCGAGAGCAATTATGCTGGTGCATCTAATTCTTCCCCTAACCTTGCCTGTCGACTGCGTCATTTCACCAGATTTAAGTATGTGTCTAGTCTGAAAATGGCACTGAAACTCTCAGAGGAAAATCCTTGCCTGCTTTTGAGAAACCTTGAAGCAAATCTATGCCCAAATGAAGGCTGCAATTCCAGACTCCATTAATATTAAGAACCACTTATCAGATCCTGTAAAGCTTTATTGCTCTCCACCTGGCCTAGATTACTTCGATCCTTGAGCACACCATGCTCCAGAGGACAGCACCACATCCCCTTCCTGCCTCGCAGCTGCTCCAGGTCCCACGGTGCAGCGGGAAGTGTCATGCTGCCATCTGCAGTCAGGAAACCCACGACAGGAATCTCTCCCTGCTCAATCACCTTACAGCCAACATTCCTTTTCTTCTTATTGTCATTCTGATGAATCTCAAATTATTTACTTTACAATACCTCGACCGAACATGAACTTTCAAACTTCTAATCCTTGCAGAAGAGCTTATTTTGCAGCGCTTGAAGCTAAAGTTATAGGAATGGCAAAGTAAGAAGGGAAGGAGGAAGAAAGCACCTTAAAATTCCATTACCTGTCTGGTGTGTATAGGGCCTGGGGTCTTGAAGCCTCCTTGACAGCTGCATTCAGAAACACTGTAAGGGTCCGAGCTGCTTGATGAGCACTTGGAAAGTGAGTCACAGCCCACCACAAACGTGTTATCTAGAGGCAATTCCTGAATGACATGGTGCTTCTTGGGGGGTACAGGAGTCTCAGGTTTAATTTGAAAGGTAGGCTGTGGAGAAGCAGACTTGTAGTGCTTTGCTAAATCTGGGCTATCAGGCTTAAATGTGGTTGGTGTGGTGGCCCAGTTATATTTTCCCATAGTCTGTTCTTCTAGCTCTACAGGAATGTCTAAAGTGCCGTTTATGTGCTCGTGGCCAGGATCATCAGGCTTAGATTCTTCAATAGTCACAAAGTTGAGGAGGAGACTTTTTGGAGAGCGCTTCTTCTTCTTCTTCTTTTTCTTGATCTGCCTATTCTCTTGGTTTGGGGAAACCCATTCACCACTCTGCTTGTTTTTCTGGACAACCTTGTGCCTGGGAGTCTGGCGGCACCGGACTAAAGCGGTAACAAAAATTACCAGAATAACTGTCATAGTGCCTGCAATGATGGCAATGATGATCTTGACATAATCATTGGTCTGGGGGGTTATCTCACCATCCCCAATGTTCTGGCCCACTGGAGTTTCCATGTTCCTGCGCACTAACTCTTGTACGTAGGAGCTGTTGGTGACAGTCTCGTTCACAAACAAATGCACAAGAGCTATAGTGTAAAGAGACTCCGGCTGTCCCAGGTCATTGACTTTTATCACCAGTCTGTGCAAGCCATGATCTGATGTAATTACCTTCTCTTTCAAAGTAATATTGCCTGTTAATTGGTCAATTGTAAACAAGCCCCTCGAGTTCCCACCAATGATGCTATAGCGGAGCTCTGCGTTCATTCCTGTGTCATTATCAACTGCAAAGACTTTAGTAACCACAGACCCTGGGCTGGCTGATGTTGGAACCAGCTCATATGAATAATTAGATGAAGGGATAACAAAAACAGGCCGGTTATCATTTACATCTACAACATTGATGGTCACTTTGGCAGTTGAGGAACGCTGCAGTCTTCCTCCATCCACAGCTTTCACCTGGAAAGTGTATGACCCCTGTTGTTCCCTATCAAAGGTAATATTAGGTCTTATTACACCAGTAAGTGGATCTATAATGAAATTATCTCTACCATTTAAGATGGAGAGAGTGACTGCAGCATTCTCTCCCGCATCAGCATCTGTAACTGTGATAAGCCCCACTGTGCCATACATGGGCAGGTTTTCTGGCACATAGAAATTATATTCATTATGTGTGAAAGCAGGGCTGTTATCATTCTGGTCCAGGACTGACACTGTCACGGTAGCATTGGTCTGCAAAGGTGGCATCCCATTATCCTTAGCAAGCACAGTGAAAGAGTACCTGTCTTGTTTTTCTCTGTCCAGCTTTCTCACTGCTGTCAGAATTCCTGTTCGACGGTCAAGGTTGAAAATAGGGGGTGCATCTGAACCCAGGATATAGCTGATCTCAGCATTCCGCCCACTGTCAGCATCTGTAGCACTTATCTTGGTCAGCTGAGTACCAGGAGCATTGTTTTCAGGGATGGAAAGACCTATGATAGGCTGTGTAAAAACTGGGGCATTGTCATTTTCATCTTTAATTTTGATCAGGAGCATTGCAGACTGGTTTAAGGGAGGTTTCCCTGAATCTGAAGCCACTATTTTAATGGCATATTCCCGTGTTGCTTCATAGTCTAGAAACGTGGCTGTCTCCAGGAGAAATTGATTATCAAACACTGGTTTTAGCCTAAAAGGGACATCATGATCTGTAAAACAAGTAACTTTGCCATTCTGATCAGCGTCCTTGTCCATTACTGTTATCAATGCAATTTTTGTATTAAGGGGAGCCTTCTCAGACAACAGCACTGTCCCATTCACTGGATTAATGATGTATCTTGTGTCTATTGATGGGACATTGTCATTAATATCTGTGACATTAACAGTCACTGTTGCTCTTGATGGAGTTGAACTGCCATCGCTTGCCAAAACAGTTAATTTGTGTACAGGAGATTCCTCCCTGTCCAGTGGCTCCCTTATAGTGATGAGGCCAGTGGTGTTATCGATAGCAAACAGCCTTTTGGCCAAACTGGAGATCTGATTGCTGAAATAGAAGTGGATTTGTGCATTTGAGCCCAGGTCTGCATCAGTGGCATGGAGCTGAGAAACAGAGGTGCCCACTGGAGCATTTTCAGGAACACTGACTTCGATGTCGTTCTCCTTGAAGACCGGGCGGTTGTCGTTGACATCAGTCACTGTGACCTGCAGGATGGCAGTGCTAGATCTTGGAGGGCTTCCACCATCTTCAACTTTTATTTTCATCACATAGGTATCCTTCTGCTCCCTATCCAGGATCTGCTGGACAATCAGTTGAGGCCACTTATCTCCCTCGGGTGTCTCAGTTATATCAAGACCAAACACATTTTGACCCTACAAGACACAGAAAGAGCACAGCTTAGCACGACAGCATATTTAGCAGAAAAACATCTCATTAATTTTCTGAAGTTGTCGTGGGATATATATTTACACATTTACTACATACAGAAATACACATTTTTATATTGACCTTTATTTTACAGTATCTGATTTTGCTTTAAGCTGCCAAGCCTTAAGAAAGCTTCAGAGCAAACATAGCAATAAATACTTTAGAAAAAGCAGGAAAGGTTGGGGGGAGGAGGGGAAGGGTGTTTGCTTTGGGGTTTTTATGCAGTTTCTCTATTTCTAGAGAAAAGTTATTAAATTTCTGGACAGATGTAATTCGGTTTCTCCATTGTATCAGTAAGTGTGACGAGGAATGAAGCCAAAGTTCAGCCACTGGAGAACCTGCACCAATTTCAATACTCAGGAAACCAACAAAGATAAGCAGACTGTTTCTCTGTGAAGCAACTCTGGACATGATCTAAAAACATTAGCATAAAAAAACCCAACACCACCATTGAAAAAGGCCTTACTACATAATTCAGATGTTGGATGGTACAGACAAAATTGAGTCATAACAGTGTATTAGAAATATTAAAACTACTGCCATATTCATCCTTATATATTTTATATTTGTTGTGAAAATTACAATCCCGGTGAGAAATGAAGAAATATTTTCATTTCAAAAGCGTCACAGAACTGCAAGATCAATTTGAAAATAATCAATATTTTTCATGGGGTTTGTTGAATACATCTGGAATTGTGCCCAAATGCTACATATATTGCACGAACATAGGTTTTTATAAACAGTAGTGTTGACAAATCAGTTAAAATAAATATTGGAATCTAAAACTGAATTCCCTCATCTGCTGTCTCTTCAGACAAACCAGGATGAAAAATACCAGAATTATCCTCACTTCTCACATCTCATCCCTCATGAGGAAGTAATGACCTAAAGGTAGTTTTCTAACCATCTTCCATAAGGGCAGATAGAATTCAAATGACTAAATCGTAACATGGAATGACCAGGAAAAAACAAGGCATCAATTAAGTTGTGGACTTACTGGAGTTTTATCTTTATGTGCCATATTTGTGATAATGAACCGAGCCCAGCCTTCTTTCTCTACTTCTTGGGCTTGTCTTTCACCTTCACTCAAATAACTGTTATAGAATCAGAGATGGTTTGAGCTGGAAGGGATCTTAAAGATCATCTCATTCCAATCCCCTGCCACAGGCAGGGACACTTTCCACTAGACCAGGTTGCTCAGAGTAGTTGTGTTCTAAACTAGTTTGAGACCCATCACGACAATGTGACATAAAATGTTCCCAGCATGCAAAGGTTCCTTATTTCTCATTACTTGTAGAAGATTTGTGTGCACTCTATCTTGCTACCCACTATTAAATAGCTTCTATACACTCCCACATAAGGCTGCACTCACTGATTTGTTTTCTCAAGGCCAAAATTTGACCCTACGTAAGTAATCGTTTATTTCATGGGAAAGAACAATTCATCCACATATCAAAAATCGCTGTGCCACTCGCACAGTATTTGTGACAACGTTAAGTTGTGACTAGGGACAGTGTAAAGTGAACTGGAACACATTTTGAAGCAATAAAACAAATACAGCTTTGGCTTCTTTAGCAGAAGGCATGAAAATATAAGCCCTGCAAATTGTTTCTAAATCAAGATACACATTTTGAACCAATTAGGGTAAATTTTAGTATGGTAATTTTATGAAGGCAGAGTATGAGTTTCCTCCTCATATTCAATCTGGCAAGAAGTTATTTGCAATAAATTTCATAACTACTAAGAAATTATCAATTATATTCTATGCTTTAACATAGATTTGGGGGGGTGGGGGTGGGGAGGTGGAATTGACAGAAGTCAGAGTAAAAACAACTTGTCAGCACTCTTTTACTTCTTTATTAGCAGATGGGCACTGGTTATTCTGTCATTAGATCCCACAACTACAACAAGCACTTCATAGACTTCCAATACATGCAGTTCTACATATGCAGACCCAGCTCTGCTTTTCTTAGCAAATATGGGAAAGGAATTTTTAATTATAGCATAAAATAGTGTTATAATATACAATATAGTACTATATACAGTATATATAGGTATGAAATATAGCGCTTTAGATCCCCATCACTAGCAGTAAACTACAAGAGAAACAGGAAAGAATGCAAAGATGTTTTCCAATTTAATAATTAATACTTGAATAATTTTCTATGGAAAAATATTATCCACATGTATTTCTTCTGAATCATTCCAGGTTTACACATCTTTTTAAATCATACAAAAAAAAAAATGTTACAGAGAAGTAGACTTTAATTTAGGCAGTCCTACTTCACAATGTTCAAGAGATAAGGTTAACTGAGATGTTATGCTGCAATTAAACACATTTTCTAAGAACAGACAGTTCTCATATTCTAAACACACGAAAAATACTCAAGAAACATTTTTTAAGATTATAGATACCTAATTTTATCCATTAAGAACAAAGAAATTGAGAGCTAAAATGAGAAACATGAAGAAAAACCTTCAGGATTAAATTCTTGATGTTGAAGTAAATGGCTATATCATCATTAAAACTTCAGTGCAGTTAAAATTTCCATTAGGGTCAGATTTCTATTTGGACTGAATTGTACCTCAGTCATCACATTATCCCAGTGATCTGAAGGACTTATTTACACTGGGAAGGGTATGAGTCCGTAGGAAAAGCATAATAAAGACTTATAGAGTACCTTTGGCCATTTAAATGACTGGTAAAAATAATCTGCTACATCAATATCTCCACCATTGCAGAAGAATGGGAATCAGAAATACAAAAAATTTATTTTTTTAATCTAGAAAATACAGTTTAAGCAACATAGCCTAACTATTTGAGGCAAAACATGATTATGCCCATCTCAGCCTGTGTTAGCTTTAAAGAGGCTTTGGCCCTGACCACATGGTTCTTTAGCAGGTCAATAAGGAACTCTGGCAGCTTATTCCATCTTCATAACATCCTTTTCAGTGGATTTACACGCACTACACACGCAGCCTCCTAAATAATCAAACTTTCTTGTTGAACACTCCCTACTGTATATTTACCTGATCATTTGTAATGGATCCAAATGTCCTTTTCGGAGCTGTTTTGGGCTGTCATGTAAATAAAAAATTAGAGAGTATTTTAAAAACTGTAACATTTAGGTAGTTTGATAAATACATAATCAATGACACATGGACACTTAGTGTGATAAAAACCAGAGGAGATTCTAGTACTATGGACAGGACTGTATGTGACAAAGTACAACAAAAGCCTACACATAGATATTGCAGCACCAGAACATTTCATCCTGGTATTTTGTTAAGTCTATGGGGTACTGACTACCTGGATGCTGTTGAGAAGAATGGAAAAAAAGTCAGCTTCTGGTTAGTGCTGATAACAGTGATAGAGTCTGTTGTGTTAAAAACATCTTATGAATTTACACTTGCACACCAGTAAGCTGATAGAACATAGTAATCCCAAAAAAGTAGGAAAAGGATGGAATATTGTGCTAAATAACCACAGAAACCCAATTGCTTGTGATAGTGTTCAAAATAAGAGAGACTACTAGAGATTGTTTCTGAAAACACACAAATTAGGTAATTGCATATAAGAACTATCCATTGTTAACTGACAAAGAATTGAAAAAAACTGTCCTCAATCTTCATTCAAAAGAGGTATCTGAATACTTAGAGAAAGGCCCAGGAGCAAAGGCAGATCATTGTTCTATGTCTACAGCTTCCCTCTATGCTTATTATTGATACTTATCTTCATGCACTGTAAATGACAAACACATCATACGTTGTATACCTTAGTTCAACTGAATCTTAAACAGAAGTCAAGGGCCAGAAAACAAACTTTTACTGATGTTCTACAGTAGCTCATTTCAATGAATATTGCAACAAGCTAGAAATCCATATTTATTACCTGTCAACAATCTTAAAAGAAGAAAGGAAGAAAAAGAGTAAGATTAAAAGATCAGCTTCTCATTAGAGAGCAAATCAGTATTTCATTAAAGGAATCACTTAATAAAAAAAACCTTTGCCTGAAATGTACTTTTGTGTCCAAAGGACCCCAACAACTTTTCAGAAAATATAGTAATATCTTCTGCTATATAATAATGCAGGTTTCCCAATTGCTAGTTATTTCAAATGTAGAAACACAGAAAACTACTGCAGTTCTTTGCAAAACTACAAGATAGGTCTCAGACACTTTCCTCTCATCAGTTTTTGTTACGACACATTGAACTGTTTTGTAATTCTGCTGTTACATCAGCAAAGAGTATTGCAGCCCAATTTCACTTCTTCATGCAGAAAACCAGACCAGAGTTATGCAGTGGCCAACTTTTCTAATATAAGCTGAAAATTAAACTCACATTTTTCTTTCCAAATTGATACTTTGGATACAAAATTGTGAATTCCCAAACCCGAATCAAAGCCTTAAACAGAATATTCTACATGATAGGCAATATTGGATCTATGTTTCTACAATGGGTGCAAAATACACCCAGATCCAAACTATGTTAAGTGTTGCAACTCTAATAAAGGTCCCTTGTCTGCTGTTGCTTACACAGTGTGCAATTTACTGCCCATGCATTGTAAAAGATGAGCTTTTGTTGCACAGCTGTCCTGACTAAAGACTCAACAGTCATTGCTGTCATGACATCCCACAGCTTACAACACAAAGTAACGTGAAATAAGTGTTACTATTGCCAGCAGTTACCTTATGAACTGAGTGGCAGGACTTCAAAGGAGAACAAGAAAACTACAAAGGTAAGAAATTTTTATAATGCAAACCTCAGCAGATGCAAAGTTGCTTACACATTTGAAACCTCCTCTTTGTCAAAGCAACCACAGCCTTTTCATTTGTAGGCCAAGATTTCTTTTTCATTAACTTTTGTTCATTCGATGGTTTTCTGTCAGTATGACGCACTGTTTCAATTGGTTTCCCTTGAAGCAAGCAGAAACTTAGCTCAGAATGAACTGAACTTACAGCTCCAGATCCACAGCAAAAGTAGGACTTGGAAGTTTCCAATTATGCATAAACTTAAAGTTCATTTTCTGCATTCAGACCCATTCCTACAAAAGTTAATGACATCTTACTGCTAGCAGTATCTATAACCTGCTACTTTTCCACCTCCAATTATACAAATGGAAAAGGCTGCCAAAGATTTCCTCTCCATGTACACAACCCCACATAGAACTGTACTTGTCCTGTGGAAGCAGCAGCAAGCACAACACTGTAGATGGGATCAATAGAACATAAGGGAAATAATGAACCATTTCATGCTGGAAAGGAACACTAAAAAAGTACAACATGAAATGAAGAAGCAGACAATCAATGCATTTAATACTGATTATCTGAAAGAGAAGGAAAAAAGGCTAGAAGGTTTACCCAAATAGGAAATTACTTCCTTAGAAATCTAAATTTAATATTATTATAACAAAACTTAAACAACTCTATAAATTCCATTGATGGAGTCTCCTTAATCCTTTCAAATTATTTGGTCCTTCCTATAAAGGATCCCTCTCAATCTTGAAATATTCTAAACATTGCTGCATTTATTTTTGCTGCCCTAAGTTCTCCAGTCTACGCTTAAGCAAGCCTGATACCCCATACTTAAAAAGTGTTAATGTTTTTAACCTACAAGCTTTACAAGGGAGAGATCAGGAAGAGAAATGGCAACACACATACACTTCACATTTTCAAGACCACTCTTTCCATATGATATTTTTGGTCTGTGAAATGCTGTTTCAAGTTGGGTTGATTTTGTTTTATGAAATCTTTTGAAAGATGGAGTAGAGTTAAAAAGGAATTTATGTTCACAATACTCCTGCTCTACAAATAGTTGCAGCTTAACTAAAAATAGGAAATTAAAGTACAGACACACTTTATCAATTGTCCAAAGCTTGTTTGAGAAAGGTAGCCACTTCTGAATTACCAATCTTGTTCAAAGCTAAACTTCAGAAAGGTAAACTTTGGAAACTAAGCTTTAGAACATAAGTTTAGAAACTAAACTTTAGAATTTAAAACTTGAAGCAAAGTCCTCTCATTTAGAGACACTTTGACCAAAAAAAAAAAAAAAAGAGGTCAATAGCTGCAGGTAACAATTAGGGAAGCAACCTCCCTCTTAATCTCTTCTGTTATGGTTTTTCAGAAATGTTCACAGACATTCTATGGAACAAAACCCTACATTTTCAACACACCTGAGGCGACTCAGATTAAGGTATGAAATATGTTTGAGCTTTGCTCTGAATTCCCATGACAAAGCTCCAGATACCTGACTTGCCTTTCAGTATGTTTGTCTTCAGAGTCTCACTATAGATATATAATGAAGACAAAAAATTAGGATTTCTATCCGGCAACAATTTGCATTATATCTGTGTGACAGTTACATATCTGCTCAATTCCTCGCTGAGAACAGCAACAGGCACAGAACCAAATATCTGAAAAAGAGAAATAAATGAGCACAAGTGTCTAAGGCAGTACTGTGCCTTTGGAAGGAACAGTAACAATTCTGTACTGCTGCTCAGAACAGCTCCTAAATCACAACCTCATTTTGCCTTGACAGCCAAACAAGGCATCTGAGGCTTCTTTTGGAGCTCTCGGGGTGTTGGCACAGTGTGAACCTGCAGAGCCCTCCTGGTCACTACCTGCTCTACAAGCACATCAGGAATTTCAGGTGGAAGCAGATAAAAACTGACAGCCATTGTACAAAAAAAATAGAAGCAACTGAGACACTTCTGAAAACTTCTTTGCCCTAAAGCTGAGACTGTCCAGCATCCTCAGCTTCCAGTAATTTCAGTGGAAACTGGGGGTAATAGATACACATGGATTTGGATTGTGAGAAATGGAAAAATCAAAAAGTAAAATATACAAAAAGGCTTTGTCCTTTGTTAAAAAGGAGTACAAACAAGTGTAAATCAACATTCATTGCATTAATGTATAGTTATTTTCTCACATGCACACCCAAGTTCAGCTAAGGTGTATGATACATTTAAATACATCCTCATCAAGACAAATCCATATCCTCACCTCTGATGCTGTAGCTTTTCCAAGAACTTATTTTGCAAAATTGATCTGAGGCCCTTCAAAAGCTAAAGTTCAGCTCTGGGCTAAATCACCGTGTCTTCCCTTTGTGTTTGCACTTTTAGGAAAAAATGTTGACAAAACTTTCATAATATGCATGTCTCACTGTTTTATGAGTGTTGACATTAAAAAATCCACAGCCTTAATACAGAAAATTCACAATTTGTCTGGACAAGAATACAACAGGATGAGAAAATAATAGAAAGGAGTTCATATCTTCCATTTGGAGTAGATTTCCCCCAGCTTCCACAAGCAGGCTTCAGGAATTCTAGGCCTGTCACAAGCACTGCTGAAGTGACCTGATCATAAGCCTCTCCTAAGGCCTCCACTCTGCAGGGTTTTATAAAACTCAAAATAAGAAATGCATGTGACATTTTACTGCGGTGGGATCAGTTTTGCTTTTGAAAGAAATAAAGCTATACTTTCTCAAGGAATGAAAACTTATCCTCTTTTTATTACTCTCAGAAAATAACAGTGAAACTACCATATTAAACTGTAAAAGTATGTGACGTATGTAAGTGCAAGATGCCACTCCACTGCACACTGGAAGATAATAAATAATACTGTAATTTCAGAGCTATAAATCAAAGACAGTTGCTGAGAAGACACAACAGAATGGCACTATATAGTAAAAATAGTTTCAGAGACACTGAATTCTAAAACTCATTAAGTAAGTCTTTTCACCACAATGATCAAGGAATCTGGGGGATAAACCAAAAGTGTATTTTCTTGTGCTGGATTTTTCAGGAAGACAACTCGACTTTCTCCTCCTCCAGTGTTACTGACACCTATTTATCTGAATCACTAGAACAAAAGTGAGATAAAAAGGAAGAAACCTTTCCTTACTGTAAGGCAGTCACTCAAGTCTGAAAGTCAATTTGAAAAAGAAATCTCATCCTATCTGTGTGTATTGAAAATTCTAGTAAATAAATTGTCATGACTTTCTGGCTAATGATTTATATTTCAAGAAGAAGCTTCCCTGTGAGTGTGGAATCAAAAGTCTTAAAAGCATATTTGATATATACTTCTATATATAGCTATTCTCAAGAATATGTTCTTTTTTATAAACAAAAATAAAACTCCAATTTCACTCTAATTGAATATGCTTGTGCTATTTCTCAGCCTTAAAATTAGAGGTGAAATTGATATAACTGACTTGCATGAAAGAAAATAAATCTAAAAATGTTAGAATATCAGGTTTACAGGGGAGCACCAAACACTCATTTCATTCCATTTCAGCTTTCCTGCTCAGTTTTTTTTACTGTTTTTAATCCCAAGTAGAAGTACAGTAGAAGTCCAGTTGTGAATATATACCAAAAATTATGGCTAACAGGCAGGGATTTTTCCTCTAAGAGAAAAAAAAAAAAGAGTTAAAAAAATAAACATAGATCACAATAAGCCAGTATTTAAGTATGAAGAACACCAGCTTTGGAAGGTAAATATAATTCATCTCTTGTTGCAAAGATCTAGCTTAGTCTCAGCAGGTAACATGATTCTTCCAACAAATCATAAATGGAGATTAGCTCTCCCACAATTCATAGGAAAAATACAGAGTGGTTCATCTCAGCAGTAAAGTGAATAATCTAGTGAGTGTATCTCATATGAAGGCAGATGCCAGATTAACTGAAACAGTTCAAGAGTTATTTAGCAATGTGACTGATCTCACACAAACTGTGCTATCCCTGAAAAAATCAAGTTAAACAAAAATAGTTGAAGCCATTTCTACCCAGTAACAACTCATAAAATCCAAGTGAAAGGAAATACCAAGCTTTTCCCAGGTCTGGGTCCACACAAGAGACTTTCCTGAGGTTAATTCAATCACTGTCCTAGAACAGATGTTTCCAAATAACAGGACACATATTGTTTGTGGTACAATAAAACTTGGTAATATGCACACGCAGAGATTGGACCTGCGGCCTCTTCCTCAGTGCAAAATATCAACAGCTTTTGGGCAGCTAACATGGTTTCAGCCACAAAAGTGTCAGTGTGGCAAACAAGAACTGAAAAGTTTCCCCAGACTCCTCGCAACCACTCCACTACGATGATAACCCCCGGTTAAACAACCATCACAATGCCCTGAGAATTAATGTTGCTTAGAGACACTTGCAAGCAAAGACAGCATCTCTCAGCCACACGCAGGTTAGAACTAGGAAAGTGGTTGAAGAAAGCACCCTCTGGGGATGATAACATGCTCTGAATAATTCAATGTGAAGTCTTGCCTTCATACTCTAAAAACGTGATGTAAACAACTGAATCTACCAAGCAAAGACCAGTAAAAGAAATCAACCCAAAATCCAGCAAAAACACGATCACTTATGTCCATCAACTGGGAAACAGGCCTTTAGCATGGAAAACAAAGCGCACTTCGAACAGTCTAAACAACTCTTCAACAATTTTCAACATAGTCGCAAAGACTTGTCCTAACTCTTTATTTGTAGGCTTAATTAATTTCTACTTATTTATATTAAAGGGTTTAGTGCATTTTTAGGATTCTTGCATATTAAGTTTTTAAGCTGTGAACAAGAACTCAATTTTTTGTGTTTATGAAGCAGTGAGCTAAATAAACAGTTTATTCTGAATTCAAATTTTTTTTTTAAAACATGCTCAGGATGCTCTACCAAAAATGGGATTTGCCATTAGACATCAGATTCAAAGATAGTGAAAGAAAACAAAACAAGTATTCTCCAAGACAGGATTGAATGGATTTGTTCACAGAAATCTGTGGGGATACTCACTACAACAAAAGTGTTTTCAGTTGCTATGTGGATTCATAATATAGAGTGCTGTCTGCAAATCCTAAGGTGACACTATAAAACTAAATTTGTTCTACCTACAGAGTCACAACTCTACTTCCACACTCAATTAACTTTACTGGTAACATAAGAAGAGGCCTACTGTGGATATATGTGGAAGCACCCATTGTGAAATGTAAAATTAAGTGAAATCTGTTTAGAAATTCAGCATTACGGCTTTTAACAAAACAGCAAACCTCAACTAAATTAGTGAAAGTAAGTATGACAGCTGAAGCAACAGAGCTTCCAAGAGGGCTAAGCGTTATTAAAGTTTTTCCTTATTATGCTCTTAGGCACAATCTGATTAGTTCCAACAGCTGCCCAGCAGGAAAAGCCAACCCATCATTCCACAGTAATCCGTGCAGTTAACGTGTGTCTTTAGTTTTCAGTGACTCCAGATCCAGGTAACACAGAGCACTCCGATCTGAACTTTTGTCTTCTGATCCTTAGTGATACTGAATATTTCAACTGCAAATCATGCCAGAAATTCCTAACCAGCACAACGCAAACTGTGACCCTAAAACCTTTCCTGATGGATTAACTTGTCTCGCCTAAAAGTATACAAGGAAAAAAAAAAAAAAAAAAGAAAAAAATTAAAAAAGGAAAAAAACCCACTGTGTGTAACACTTAGACAGATCTTTGTAAGAAGCAAAGGGTCACAAAATCAATTTTGTTACCTTGCTCATGAAACTCAGTGGCCTCAAGCAGATGCTATGCTGTGACAAAAATGTAGCTGAACTTCAAAACGATGCTCAAAATAGATTCCAAAAGATTTTACTCCTGTTTGTAGGAATTCTTGAAGTTTTACCTGACTATTACAACAGTGATGAGGAAACTGGTTGTTTTAGCATTTCTTCCAGTCCCCTGGATGTTGAATACAATTTCACATACACACTACTAACTGGGAAAGGTTTCAGACTGGGAGGGAGATTTTCAGCCAAGTGTAACACTCAATTATATGCTCCCACATCAAATAATTATGAAGTTGTTATTAAAGCTAATCATTAATATGGGAGCATATAAACCACCCAGGTTTTAATTCCACAAAGGTAAATTCACTTCTAAAAAGCCTTGTTTTTCTAGTTCCTTAACACAGGAAAACTTAGGAAGAAACCATATTCCTTTAGTATGTGCAAAGTTTTCTGCAACTGGGGAGTAGATCAAGTTCTGTTTATATCTCTGGCCTTTACTTCTCATCTTAGCTCAAGCACATACACATTCCAAATATGAAGAAAATTATATTTATTTCTACTTAATGCAATACAATGGGCATGGTTATTTGTGAAAAATGTATTTGCATGGCTGCTGATCTCCTCCATCAACCTAGAAAACCCATATATATTTTAAATAAAATAAAGTTTAATACCTTTATAACTGTATTCAAAACACATTTCAAAGACAGGACTGTTTTCATAGTATAAGAATGTTATCAGTAGATTCACATAAACAGAAGTTAAAATAAGTGCTCCTTGCACAATGTAGTGTTTAATACTCTGCCAATATTCTGAACATTTAATTTTTAAAACTTACGATTTCTACAAATTATGTTCAAAATACAACTGGAGAAACTGCACATATGATGAACTCTAAATAGGAATATCAGAACCACCACTGTTGAGCAAGAAATCTGTGAGCCTCAAACTGGCAGAAGCTCAGGAATAGCTTGGGAAAATATGCTTGTGCTGTTCTTGCAATCTGTCCTAAGTATCTTATATCAAATGTTGGAGACAGGATACAAGATCAGATGAAATTCATTTTCAGCCAGCAAGGCCATTCTCAGGTCAAGTCAGTATCACTCACATCACAAAACTAAGGAAACTGAGGCAGGGAAAGCAGGAATGACTCATTCACAACACTCTGCAGGACAGTGACAAAACACAGTGAGCCAAATCTCACAGTTCAGTGACCCTCGAAGATCACATCATCAGAGTATGTGTTACAGAATGCAGCACAAAAGTACAAATAATACTGGTTTAGAGACCACTACAAACCTACATCAGGATTTCATGTCACAGCAGTGTCCCAAACAACAAAAACCTTACATTCAGGTTGCTTATTTATTCTCTCCAAAAGTTCATAAAAAGAATGATGATAAATCTGATCTTTTCTAGAAGCCATAAACATTGCAAATAATCATCCTGCACTTAGCACAATACCAGGAGAAAAGTCATTGGAGTGGTTTGTGTCTTTTCTATTTCTGAAACCAGACTCTTGGAATATTTTTTTTTTTTTAACAATGCTTATTTTTCTCTTCATTATGATTTAAATGCACATGCTTTTGCCTTCTGGGACCCCATCTTCACAAGCTACCTTAAAAGCAAAAACCAGCACAGATTCTATTGCTCTGTTCTGCCTCCTCTTAGTTCTCAGCAGAAACAACTGCACTGGCAGAGATAATCATAGAATCAAAGCATATTCTGAGTTGGAAGTGCCCCTCAAGGATCATCGAGTTCAATTCCTGCCCCTGCATAGACACCAACATTCCCACTCTGTCCCTGAGAGCACTGTCCAAATGCTCCCTGAGCTCTGGCAGCCTTTGGGCCATGACCAAACCCTTGGGCTGCCTGTTCAGTGCCCAACCACCCTCTGGGGGAAGAACCTTTTCCTGATACCCAACCTAAACCCTGCCTGGCACAACTCCAGCCTTTCCCTCAGGTCCTGTCCCTGGTCACAGAGAAAAGAGATTAGTGTCTGTCCCTCTGCTGTCCATCATGAGGAAGCTGCAGATTTTGCAAATAGATACAAGGAAAAGACTGAAAAGACAAAAGGTGCAGCTGATATGTGAAGGTGTACAGCAGGATGAGCTCTTAATAAATGTATTTAAAATATGAGCTATAATAAGAAACATGAGAAGTAGATATTAAAACACACAAAAAACTTTTTCTCCTTAACGATAATTTTGGTGGAAGACAACTACAGGACTACTTCAGAATTCAAAGAAAAACACAATCAATGAAAAATCTTACAGAGAACTAGGTAATCTGGAAAAGTCAAGGAACTCATTCAAATTCTGGTATTGTACAAGCATAGAAAATGTCTTGGATATTCATCTTGGTTGAATATTTCATTTATGTAAAACAATAAAAGATGTGTATCACTGATGGAAAGCACAAAATTTCTATCAATCCTTTAGGGTCTATTTGCAAGACTGACTTTCAAGTATTCACAATATTTGTTGGCTTTCCAAAGAAAGGTCAATTCACAAAAAACATAAGTGCCAGAATACTATTTTTTTATATTAGATGGGAAACAGGATGAGGAACAAAACAGAAGCTACTTCTTTGTTTAGACCTTTAAATCTGCTTTTAAAAATCCCTAATATAAAATGAGGATGAAAATTCCATGGCTGGGGTTAAAATGACTTGGAAAATGTATTCTCCAAGCAAAAAGGCCATATAATATCCCATTCTGAAAAGCATAGAGGAATATCCTGACTCAAAAGAAAAAGAGAAGGGGAAAAAAACCTCAAACCAGAAAATGTCAATTTGCTTGAAAAAGCAGAGAAAAAACTACAATTATTCAACTTTGGAACATCAGCAATAACCAAAGCAAGAATACACATCACATTAATAGAGCCAGCAATTACAGCACAATAAGAGAAAAATGTATTTCAATACTGACAGCTGATGACTCAGAATTCATTCCTTTTTCCAATGTTTCTTTTTGTTTCTTCAGAATTGTCTGAAATGCTCTTTGCTACATGTCCCAGCTTCAAAAGCTCTATGGGACTTAAGTGTTCAGACCAATTATGTTTCTGGGTTAGAGAATATAAATTACTTTGCAATAAACCTTTCTTTCAGGAACAAAAATAACCATACTAATGTAGTCAAGTGCCACGATCCATAGCTGACACTCGATTTAAATATATTGTTTGATAGCTAAAAGAATGTAATTTTGGATTTACCTATTTCTCTTCCCTGTACTTCCTACTGAAAGGAAGAAAAATATTATATACAATTTATTCCGGGCAAAACTATCTAGGATTACTTAAAGCTCTATAAATCAAATCTAATATTAAAAAGCTAAAAGTAAAATTAAAATCAAGAACACATTATTATCATAAAAGCTACTCTAATATTTTGTGTATTTTATGACAACTAAAACCAGGAAAAAATGAAACTACTTCCTCCATTTTCCAAACACATCTTAAAAATGGGTAATCTACACCCTTCCCAAAAAAGAGATCCTAAAAAAGCGAGTTGAACAGAAGGAAAAAATCTATTTTGCAATTAATATTCACCTAATTTCTTTCTTTTCTTTACTCAACATTTTGAAAATCGTAGTATTTTTCAATAACCACATAAGCATAAGTGCAAAAGACAACTATTCCTTAATTACTTGGAATTTTTAATTGTTGGAATAATGTTAGGATTGGCATGTGATCTGCAGGAAACCTAATTCAAGGTTTCTCATGACAGTCATGCAAAACATGAGTAAAATACATATTGCTGCATCTATTACAATAAGTGGAAAAAAAATAATCCTTACCAAATTTTTCTCAAACTAGAATTATGATAGGTCCAAAGAACCTTTCCATTCAATGCAGCAATACAGAGTATAGTTAGTGGCAATTGGTTTTGATTTGGTCAAAAAAATAATGGTCTCTAAATGGAACACATTTCAAGCTTGGATGGTGATGGCTGTTGCAGACTTCACCTACAAAGTGTTATTTAATAAAATATTAATTTAGTGACATTTTAAGTAAGAATTTTTTTTTAAAAAAAGTAAAAATCCTATTAGTTATATTGGTGATGACCAATATCTCAAAGAGATACACTAACAAATTCCAAATAGTCTGAAATTCAGAAACCTATGTCAGGTCCTTCTTTAAAGATGAAATAAGGACCAAAGAGAAACATATTCATTCATAAGATACCTACACAAAATATGTAGAAACAATGTCCCAGTACAATGGTAGTAAACTCTTACAGTGTTTTGGGAAGGCTCCTACCTCTTTATTCTGTGACCAACAAATATATGGCACTTTTAAACTATGGTAAGTTTTGAGACAGTAGTAAAGATTAAGGGTGCAGCATAACCTGTCCCAAGTTCCACCTGCTAGAATAAAAGACATCACATATATAACACTGCTAAATTGAACATGAAACATGAGCTGACTTTCAACATGACATTATGACATTTCATATTTTTCTAGGAATTCGCCTCAGAGGTTCAGGACATTGCCATTGTACAGTAAATATCAAAATTCACCATTCACATGAAGCTCCTTCAGTGTAACTGCTTAAGAATGCAACACATCTTTTGTAGTTTTGCTTGACACTGTATATTTGCAGTTCCAGTATCATGCCTACATAAACCCCAAAGTATAGTTTCATTAAAATTCATTGACATGGGGTTGGTTTTAGTTCTTTTATTGTGGTTCACTGTTTAGAGCATTATAGTTTGTGTAACTGGTGATTTCTTTTTTTATAAATGAACCAATTGTTTCCTCAATGTGTTTTGGAGAAATGCTCATTTCCCTGTTGTAGTGTAGTCTCTACACTTGGGTTTCAGAGGACTATGTAAACAAATCCTTAGTTTCTTGTGCTCAGAAAACATCTCTACATCTGTGTTAACTTGCAAACTGATCCGTCTGGACACAGCAAAAGATAATGTTCCTCTAAGACAGATGAAGTGAAGTTCTCCATCTGACAGATTTGTGCCTTCCAGCTTGAGTCTATCATCCCTTCCACTCAGAAACATGCTAAGTTATATATTATTGTTTCATGACAGCTAGTGTGAAAATCAAAGCCTCGAATGCAAAAAGATACACCAACTTGTCCCTCACCCTAACTCACTGAACTTATTTTGCCTGGAAGCAAGACTTTCTCCTCCAGTCCTCATTCCATCCCCAAAGGGATGTCAGGGTAAAAGAACCTGACAGTTTTACAGCAATAATGCCATAAACCACCCTAAAGGAGCCTTGTATCAACCAACAAGAGGCAATTACCTTGACTCTTGACTCAATACCACCAGTCAGAGCAGAGTTTTATCTCCTTGGAGACACTCGCAGCTGTAAGAATGTAGATCAGCTATTTTTCCCCTTTAAAGCTCAGCCTCCATGACTTTTTCAAAACAGTGTTCATAGATGACCACTTGTCTGTCCAGATCTCTCTAGAAAAATTACTACTGAGCAATTATTTTTAATCTATTACAAAACATTCTCATAAGAACCATATGCTTTGGTATTTTGGACAGTTAAGAAAAATAGGTAAATGAGGGGGAGGATTTGTAAGAAGGTGCATGTTCAACTACAGAGTAAAATAATGATACAAAAAGACTTTGCTGAAAGGAAGCTAAGTAAAGGAAAATTTTCATTTTTTTTTTTAATTTATTCATTGTATTTCTTTATGGAAAACAGTGAGATGCAAATATATTTCAAAAATGTCAAATGAAAGGGATTGTTGAAAAAAAGTTAAGAAACTAAGCTATTACCAAGTCTAACAGTACTGAATGGGAAAAAAGTCATTAACTTCTGAAAATGTATTTCCTTTTCAAGAACTGACTTCTAGCGTAAAGGACACTTACGAAGTTAACTTGAAACTGTTGTGTCAAAGCCATTACTTCACCAGAAAGCAACTGATCTCAGGTTTCTGGAACAAAAAGTCTCTTTCTGTAATCAGAGCTTTACAGAGCCAGCATCTGAAACTCTACACAGCAGTGTGAGGACAACATTAACTGAATCACATCACTGGTGGGAAGTGTTATGTACTTGTCAATAGTTTTACACTCTGTGAGGCTGAGTCTGTCAAAGAATTGAGCCTTTTTAGTAATACCTGAACTTCCTTGTAGCTGAAGGCTAACTTTCAAGTCTAGCCTTGCTGTGCAGCACACTACTACTTCATTAGTAGGAAAAAAAGACAAAACAGAATTAAAAAGCCTTAAACTGATTGGAAGGTAGGTGCATCAAGATTTAACAGATTTCTGCAATGGCACTTTCAACTCCCCTAAGTGTATATTAAAGGAAATAAGATGTTCAAACAGCATCTATTTGTGAGTTTGGCCATCTCAGCAAGTAGGATTTGTAAGCCTTCAGAAACTGTTGAAATTCTTGTCACTGCAGATGGTAATTAACCACAAGCAGAGGGAACCACCCATGTGAAAAAAATACTGAAGCTATGTTAACATTAACCAAAGCACTGATCTTCCAGTAGCAACAGAAAAAGGGAAAGATGTTCTGGTTCTGACCTATTCTCCACTGTCACTGTGGGCTTAGGAAAAAAATACTCAGCATCATTCAAAAGACAGCCTGTCTGTCCCAGAAAACCTCTCTCTTCTAAAGGGCAGCTAAAAATTACCTTAGAAAGACAACATGTCCAACTATTCCTATTCATTAAATTACAGGCACTAGAGGGTGACCTTAGAGCTTGACTGGAGTACAACTCCAGTGTAAAGAAATTCCTAAATCTATTTTTGAGCTCCCTAATTCTATTAACTTCTCCTCCTATGCTGACACACAAAACAGGAAAGAAGACATGGTACTGTTGCACAAGGATATGAAGTATAATCTATTTGGGACCTTACAATGAAGATGGAAGTTCAACTGTTCTGCAAAGTTGTGCAGAATGAAATCATGGAGTCACAGAGTGGTTGGGGTGGGAAGTGAGTGACCTCTGGAGATGATCTGACCCAACCCCTCCACTTAAGCATGTTCACTCAGAGCAGGCTGCACAGCAGCACATCCACGTGGGGCTGGAATATCTCCAGAGAAGGACTGTGAAGTAAAAAAAAACAAGGCATCCCCCTCTCCAAGCAGAAATTCAAAGTCTTATTCTGAGCTACATAACAGTGAGAGGGGGAAAAAAAATAATTAAAAATCCACCAACTCTCAAATGTTTTTCAAACATTCATCCTATTTTCACCTTGCATTATAAGCACTGTCAGATCTAGGGTTTGTTTTCACAAAATTTCTCAGTTATAGGTTTGAATACCCAAGTACTATGGTTACAATACAAGTGCAATTTTATTTTCTTGTCAATTAATCTTGAAATATCGCTGATCAACTAGCCTTTCTCCAATGACAGGAACAAAATTCTAAGAAGTTATTGTCTTTGTCTTATGAGAAAGTAATGAAATTTTCTATGTCAATCATGTATTTTCCTCAATATATATAAGTTTGTAAAATGAAAATCCTTGGGATCTTGAATAGCCATCTTATGTAATTCATGCAATTACACAATTACTAGAAAAGGTTGCTAATAAAGAAAGAAATTAAAAAGTGAAGGAATACTTTGCTATTAGTGGGTTACAATAAATTTATAAACAATTTTTGATAACAGGAGAAATGTTAAGTTGGAATTCCTTAATCGTATTAGTGTCTAACTGCAGTATTCAGTAAAACCTGACAATGTTAATAAATATCTGTATACATGTAGAAAAAAATGTCCTATCTTGGCAGTTTTTTCACAGAATGCAGATGTTGATAACAACCACCCCAGGCTCTCTGTGACCTACTTAAGGGGCCAATATACCACTTCACTGTCCTCTCATGCTGCTGAAGCCTACACAGAAGAATCATCCACATTAATTTAACCCACATTAATTCCAGTATGACTAGCTGTGGGATACTCCCTCATTCAAACATTGTTTGAGAATAAAAACGAGTGTTGATGCTTCAGCTCCCACTGAATGCAATGAAAGGATAAAGAGGGAGAGAAGTGAGAGGTTCAAGCAGCTCATGTTTGGGATAATGAAGCTGAGCTGGTGAACATCTATGTTAAAAAAATATAAGTCTGTCCCTGTGCACTGAGTTTGCAAGGGTGTTAACCACTTCATCTTTCTTTTTTTATGTGTACTGAACCTCTCGGATAGTTCTGGTGTACTATGAAAACACAAGGAGACCACAGAAAAGTTCGGTTGGCCCCCCACTGTTACAGGCTTTGATTGTCAAATTCGTATCACTGCTTATGAGGCAATTATCAGCCCAGGCTTCATTAATCTGACTTTCTGATTCGGATTTAGCCACAAATCTAGTCTCATTCTGCAAATGTAAGTGTCTTTCTAGACTTCTTTTTACCACAAACATAATTCCTTCCATTCTTGATCTTGACAGTGATAAGGGTAACTCGGTCTGGAACTACTGTAAGACTCCGAAATAACCCAGTTGCAAAAGCTGGCTTGAAATATGATGATTTTTGTTCTCCATCTTCCATGGGTCATGGAATTGAAAAACTGTAGCAGAAAGAAGGGGCAATCTTCTACTGAAAGTTGTCACAAAGATGATCTACAGCAGCAGGATGCAACTCTCCTCATCAGGGCAGGACTGAAGTGTAGTGAGACTGAGTGAGAATGTTTCGTCAGATTACAGAGGTATGAACTGACAACTACAAAAAGATTATTATATTACTCTAGAAAGACTGCACCAGCTGCTTCTGATAGGTAAATACAGCAGAATTACTGCAATAGGTAAGATAATGGAACTATAACAGTAACATCAACCTAATTTCCCCCTCCCTCAAACTAGAACAGACTAAAGGAACAACCTACAAGCACACAGAATTAGCCATAGAAGAAAACGCTCTCCTCGTTGCACTGTGAAACTCCTAGTGTGTATGATATCCCCAGCTGACAATAACGGCTAAGTAATCAATAAAAAGTATTACTTAAAAAAAGCATGTACTCCAAACTGCAATTCTATTCTAAACCTGTTCTGAGCCAGCTCCCCTTTTTAACATCCAAGAGAACAAAGAAATATTTCACACTAAAATCTTCAGAGTCAAAACAGAAGCCTGTGACAACTGTACATTTCGAGTGTATTAATCATGTTATACTAAACGTTAGTTTGCCTTGAGCTCAAATGTAAGTGTACTGAAATAGTGTAATCAACAACAGCATGTAGGTATTTATAACACTGTGGTGGCATTGCCTGACACAATGTACATTTTCCATCAGTCTGCAAACAATGAGAATGCCCTGAAGAGGTGAACAAAGCCCCGTAGCCTCAGTTGCCTACTGGGTTAAACCAGAACACTAGTAGGTTCATATGTACGTTCATCCTGAATCAGAAATCACTGTTCCTTAAGGTTTCAATGTAAAATCTGCCCTTGAATCCTGCTGTTTAAACACACTAATTCTGGTTTTGAATGCCCAGCTCTTTTTCCCTATCATTTCCTATTTATACTTTAAGTAGCTCTCGCCGCTGAGACAAAAATCATTGGGTTTCCACCTGGCCATTTCTTTCTCTGAGCATTTTATTAAAATCAAACAGAAGCCTGTTGCACATTTAAAAGACTTCATAATTTCTTTATCTACTTTGCAAAAGAAACTGAAGTGAGTGCGCGCACCTTTTTCCCACACTTTGAGAGGGGCAGTAAGGTAAGTGTAACAAGGTGAGGAAATGTTGTAACACATGACTGTTACCTTCCTAAGGAGCTAAAGAGTTGCTGAAAATGTGTTAAAAACCTGTAAAATATTTGGCTGAGTTTGTAGTGAGAAATTTATTCTTTTTTAGAATTTGTTGTGGGAAAAAAATCTCTAACTTTTTGTAAAATAGGCCTGGCTTCCCACAGGCAACAAGCAAATTTTAGCTAAATTTCCCTCAAAAGCGAAACTTTTGAAACTGAAAAACTCTCTCTCCATCACACAACTTGTCAATTTTCTGTGTTTTGGAGAGAAAGGAATAGAACAACACATTTCACTGTTGCTGCACACACACTAAAGCATCAGCTTCTCTGCTTCTATGAAGTGATTTGTACAGCTCATCTCCCACTCCTTTGCAATCCTCCAAGCTGCCTTGTCCATTGGTTTCACATCTGCTGCTTCCCAAAATTCTGTCATGTCAGCCCTCCTAGACTCATCCTGTTCACAAGGCACAACAGCTTCCTGTGCTGCAGTTTCCCCATGTTTCTGTATGCTGGTAAGGACCGGAAGCAAAAGGTCAACATGTATCAGAAGCCAGAAGGCATCGGTATCTTCAGAGCATACACCAAAAACCAGAGCAGGACAATGCACATAAAGAACATTTGGGGAAGAAAGGCAAACAAAAGCAGCAACATCCTTGGGTACCTGTCACTCTCCTTCTTAGTGTTTCAGAACTACTCAGGAAAGAATTCTCAGGCACCATCTCTCTTCCCTCCCTTTTTTCACCTCCCTAATACTCCCCAATGATGGATGGACCTTTGTATATCACAGAATGTTTTGGGTGGGAAAGGACCTTAAAGATCATCTTGTTTCACCCCCTGCCATGGGCAGGGACACCTTCCACTATCCCAGGCTGCTCCAACCTGGCCTTAGACACTTGCATGGGGCAGACACCTGCTCACCAGAGTCCTTCATTTCTACTACTTTGTTTATCCCAGTTACCATCACTTTTAACTTTGTAAAAACTATCAGCAGAATAACATCTGGACATACTAACTGAAACGGTGTCTGCCTGTCATAAACTCCTTCTTAGTTTTATAGATACTTAGCAAGATATGTGAAATTGCTGACGTATTTAAACGCTGGGGATCCTTAACTCCAAGACTACCTCATCAACAAGCATGCAATTAATTATTTTAGAAATCTGACTACAGGTCTTTTACAGATAATTTTGAAAATTATTTTGTTTTCAGCACAGGTAGCAAAATAATTCAGAATTTCCAGTCCATCATAATTTGGTCTTTCAAAGTTATTTGCACACTTTGTGGTAAAACACTTCTCCAGCAGACCATCTCATCTTGCATTACATCTCCAGACAAGGCCCTACACTACCTTTGGTAGAGCTATAACTTGTATTTTATACAAGCTCCCACCTGTGTGACACAAATGAGCTACCACTCTGCTGATCTGTTGCATTCTCTTTCTGAATACATAGTCCAAAACTAAACTCCTAAAACAAGACTGCTATTGTGGTGATCTGAACTGTTGCTCACTCAGTACCAGGAACTCCCAATTTTGCCATTTTCTATAGTTCCCTTTTTCCTAGAATAACAGCACTTTTCCCTCAAATAACTAACATTTCAGGCCATGTATTATTTTGCCACATTTTGTCTCTAACTGTGGATTTTTTAGTATTTTCTTCTCCTACTGGTATTTATTTAATATGCTGTTATTCATTCTCCACAATCTCATTTAATATGCGAAATTAAGAAGACTGCAGATAGATTCTAAGCTTAAAAAAAAAACCCAAACAAAACTCACACATGTAGATCTACCTGCTCTCCATACAGCCTAGGAAAGGTTTTCAAGAGCTTACTACAAAGACCTCAAACATCATAGCAAGTTCTTAAATTCCTTGGCTACACTGAGAGCAAACAGATACATGTTGGATTTTTATTTTTTTTTTTCACTTTTTTGATAGCTAACTAGAAATGCCCAGTGGGATGTAGTCTTTTGAAAGACATTTTTCTGTCTTTGTCACTACTTAGTACCCACACTGCCATAACTACTTCATGTTCCAAGCAACTTAAAGGAGCAAAAATAAGGCAACATTTAATTTCATTAAATTGTTAGTAAGTACTGATATAAGTGAATATCAGCCATCAAGTCAGTCTAGCAATATATTGGCCTGTATACTCTGCATTCTTCTGGTCATTAATGAGTGTCAGATTTCTTGCTGAGCAGCCAAACTGCAAAATAATTTCCTATTCCAAATCAGGGGAAGTGAAGACATTTTCAGCTTTCCCCAAAAGTTTTAGGATAACTTTCTTTCTTGTTCTAAACTCTCTACTTTAGCAAACTCAAATGAAAGTAATCCTCTATTTAGCAATCATACTCTCTTGTTTATATAAACAACACGTTTATATGTCATTCATTTGTTCTCTAATTGCAGCTCTTCTGTTCTAGATAGAAAGAGTAAAAGAAGAAAGAATATGAAATATCTGCTCTTATAAGGCCACTGGCACTGCTATCCTTGCATTCCTGTATATCTCAGACTTGCTTCAGCCCAGACTCTACAAAGCTGCTTTGACAAATGGACACTTTCATTCTGGAATACGTCATCAATGTACAGATGAACATCACATCAACTTCTAAGTAAAGTTCTACTGCTCAAATCTAACAGTCATGCAAGAGAGACTCCAAAAAAAGTCTATAAAAATGGGAGACAAACCCAATGCAAAACACTATTGCACTTGTCACTGTCATGTTCGTGGCAATAAGAACACATCTTGAATTGTCTAAAAGAACTGATAACCAAAGTGTACAAGCACTTCAAACACTGGTAGAAGGTTCATGAAGACATGGATGTTTCATCATACTGTTACACAGACGTACACACACACACAAACAGCTTTCCACAAAGATATGATGAACTCAGGGGTGTAGATTTACATTTCAAGATATTCCTGCACTACAAGACAACTGTGGTACAGAGCTTTGGAATTCTATTGGGTTGGTGAAGACTGGCAACATTTGTGGGAAGACAGGAACAGACAGTAACACAGAAGAATTGAAGAAACCCACCTTGAGGAGCTCATAATGTTGAATACCATTCACACCAATGTCCGGATCGATGGCAGATGGGACAGAATAGCGAGAATTAATTGCTGTGTTCTCAGGGATAGAGATGTTAATAACTGTCGAGGGGAAAAGGGGGGCGTTGTCATTTATATCCTCTATTAGGAATCTGATCTTGACCAGTCTGAAAACTTCATCAGGCAAAACAGCAACCTCCACCTCGTAAAAGCAGCGATTCTCACTGAAGATGCCAGCACACAGCTTCTCCCGGTCTATGCGGTTGGCGGCTGTGAAAATCTCCCCAGTGTTCTCCTCCACCCTGACCAGTGGTACATCCCCAGTCTTGTACACGAGCTTGAACTGCAGTGGTGAGGAAAGGGGCACATCTGGGTCCAGTGTTAGGTTAAGATCCTTGAGCAAATTGCCAATGAGGACATTTTCAGGCAGTTCTTCCCGCACGGTGTAATTCTTCTCCTGTGCGCCAGATTGAAAGACAATACAGGCTAACAAGACTGCCAAGAGGTAGGTTCCAGACAGCAAGTCCATCTCCAGAATGACTAATGAGTATTCGTGTAGAACACCAGGAGTAGCTGAAAAAAGGAAAAGAAAAAGAAGTTACAGAATATCGTTACAACCCGAGCTGTTTGAAAATCCCAACAGTAAAGTGGCATTTGACTTATTCATTCATAAAAGTGGTTAAAATTTCTTGCACAACTTCTTTCTTAAAACTATTACTTAAACTCTGAGGAAAGAAACTTAGAAATTGATCAGACAAAAAAGTACAAGAATCCCTGTTTCCAGCAGATTTTCCTTTGCTCCTTGGGAAAATCTTCAATCCCTCTGCAACATTGACTTCAGGGTTTTTTGGGGGTTTTTTTGTCCTCAATTTTTTTTTTGGCAGTTTTTTTTTGTTTGTTTGTTTCCAAAGAAAAAAGTAGGCAAGAAGTTTTCAAGCAACCATCTGCTGAGAACCAGATCTTTTTATACTACTTGCTTAAAGATGGAAAACCAGGAACTCTTAATTCTCCCCCAAGTTTTACACTGAAAAAATTACGTAATGTTTGTTAACAGCCACAAAGAAATCCAGATTATTTTTAATTCAGGAACTTAAACTGGCAAGAAAAATGTTATCTAGACAGGGTCTGGTGAACTTAAACGATGGGTGGAAATCTGCCTAGTGAACTCTAAGAAATTTCATACAATATTACATTGGATAATCTCTGTTCATATACAAGCTGAGTACTCCAGAGTGTACCTTTCAAGTGAGACACATTCTTCTTGCACAGAAGAAAATTTGTGCTTTTCAATGTAGTTTCTGACAATATATTCGCTCTTAAGATTGTTAATAACCTCAAGAAGAATGGAAGTGGAATGGGAGGACTTACAGGTACATACTGATATCTGTGTACCTGTATCTGTGTACAGAAAGCCTTCAGCCAAGAAGAGAAAAAACACACTCTTGAACTCTGTGTATGGAATATTCTGGTTTGCCTAAACTTTACATAATTCTCCCATTCCAGAATTTAGGATCTTCTAGGATAGCATTTCTGTAAGATAACTGTTCCGGAGTTCCATGTAAAGTGATTTTTCTAGTTAATGGAATCTTAGCTCCTACCAGCTTAGCATCTGTTTCAAATATACTTGTACTAACACATCTACATTCTTTTCATTGTACAGGTAAAAATGTAATTTTGTTTCCTGTCTCTTCTCATTTTATTCTCCCTGTCATAGCATAGATTGATTTACTCCTGCAGATCAAGTTGCAGTGGTTGAAGAAATTACTGAAGCCAGTAATTGCCTTCACCTGTTAGTTACTGCCTTTCAGCAGTGCCACTTTCAGGATAATTTAAACTAAAACATTTGATTTTGCAGTGAAACAGATTAAGAACAATTAATATTGCTATTCCATTTAAACACTGCAAATTGCTTTTGATTGGGAGTAAGTAACAGATAAAGAACATTCCAACCAGATCTGCAACGTGTGTCTTTCCACGTCAGCACGATTCGACTGCAAAGCATTTTCTGGCTTTATGGTTATACAAAAGGAGCAACGTGAAGTAAAAAACCAATGCTACAAGTCTTGACTTATGAAAAAAGGCATTGCTCACAGAGTAATTCAATTAACCTGGAGGAGATTGCTGACAGAGGTGAGAACTGCATGTGCAGCTCATGTGGCAGCAATGCCGCAGTACCTGCAGCATTTCAGCAATTCAAACTCATTTGCAGGACTCCAGGAATACCATATGCAGAAACACACAGTACAGCACTACCCAGGCATCCAGGAGGTAAATAACAGCACAGGATAAACAGACAGTTTATAAATCCATCATAACAGTAACTTCTGTATATGGAAATAAGAAAGTCATCAGCAGATACTGATTAGAATTACTGGTAACACTATGGCAGCAGCATGAACCTAATGAAATAACTGTGGTGATACTGTACAAGTATATTAGTTTGACTGTTATGATTCTACTTATTGACTGTCTTCTATTTCTTTAAATGCATCTCCAGCAATTGTCATCCCACCAAAGGAATGGCCCACGTACATTCAACCTGCAGGGAGCTCTTATTTCAGCAAAGTACACCTTTGTATCCACTATTATTAAAATAAATACATACATTTTCCAAATAAATAATCTTACATTACAAAAAAAAAAAAAAACAACAGAAAAAAAAACAACCCAAAGTTATGAATGCTGCACTGCTTTTTTTTTCCCTAGCTTTGAAAACGTGGGGAATTTTAGTCACACTGAAAAATTTGTGTTTTATCTATCAAGTTTTACAAAATAATATGAGAGTGAGTATATAACTGAAGCTGTATAAAAGAGTTGATCATAAACTGTCCTGAATCAATTCTGAAAGTTGTGATAGTACCAGTAGATAATGTATATTAAAAATAACTGATAAGAATTCCTATAGCTCCAGTCTCAACTGCAGCAGAGTTTCCAGGTATTATAAAATAACCACAGCAGGACTCAAAGACACTTGTCATGAAAACCATGGGGTGGAACTTAGCATTGCACTACTGTGCACACTTTTATTTACTTTTATTTTCAATTAAACAAAGTTTGAACCCCTGCCTTAGAGTTATTTTTGATCATAACAAAGAAAACACTTGAAAATATGAAAATAGTAGAATACTGTTCTTCTAAATTATATCAGGTAAATGCTAACATGATTCTTTTAGTGTCTTTTGCTGTCATAAATTTTACAGAATGATTGAAGGATATAGACATGTAATAGGCAGTCTAAAGACTTTTAACAGGAAAAACTTACCAGCAACGGTTTACAGTGCTCAAACTTTTGTGGAATACATTATTTTTAATGGTATTTACCTATCTTTTTAAACAATTCTAGAGCTGTAGGCCTTTAAGGAGAAAAAACTCCAGCATTCCTGCTTAGATATACAGTAGAATATCTCATGTCATGAGGAAATTGTTGTTCTTACACAAACCTATTTATACAGTCATAGCTGTATGTTGCCTGTCATTTGTGCCATAGCACTGACAGGAATACTATGGCAACAGCAATGCAAAGAAAAAGAGCATGAGGGATTTTCTAGCAACCAAGTATCATCCTGAAAAACATTTATGAAGTCAGAGTATTTCAGATTGGAGTAAAGAGGAAACTAAAAGTACAGAAGGCTAAATAGAGTAGTCAACTCTAAAGGACCTTTCATGAATTCCAGCACTCACTCACACTTTTAAGGCAGTTAAAAAAAATAAATAAATTAAGAACAAATCAAATTGTTTAACAGAAGGTAACATTAAGCTTGCCAAGCCATTTTCCCAGCTTTCAAAAGAATGTATTGATGTCTGTGCTGCTGACTTCCCAAGTAGGAAGGCAAATGGCCCAGATGGACGAGATGGAGGGTAGGAGGGGAAAAAAAAAAAATTGAAACTTGCTCTCCTTCATCTGACTGTCTGTGTACTTAAATATACCTGTTTTTTTGTCCAATATACCAAACTTAAGGTTATTGGCATCAATTAAACATTACACTAGTTCATTATTATCTTCATTTAGCAGCTGTCAAATCATACCTTGAAAAGTAAGGAGAATACAAAGACTGTAATCCTCTAATGAAGTAGGATGTGAAGGTAGAATCTAAATCTGTTCTTTATACCCAGAGCTCCATCTGGTCCCACCTGAGTCCTTTGGCTTATTAAAGGACTTGTTATTTCTTCCTTAAGAGGATCACAGAAAAAGTACTAAGTGGGGTAAAGAGTTCAGGTGTCCACTTCAGATTAAGTAACACTATTGATAATAGACTTCTGAGATTTGACTTAGAATAGGAACAAATAATCTCTAGTAACATTTTGTAACTTCTATATCAAGTTTAAAGAAAATATCATATTAAAATTTAAGATTATTACATTGAAGTCCAAAACTATATCAATATCCAACTATTGAAATCATAGTAGAGAAGCAATCCTGAAAATATCACTCCCATTCTTATCTTCGTAGTCCTGAACCCATTTTAATTACTTGGACAAATTTAGTTAGTAGACCACACTTTTTCAATATAATATCCTTTTCATTTGCTGCTAATCCACCATGGGCTCCTTAAATAGAGTATTTAAATCCCTGTATCAAAATGGTGTTTCTCAGAGCAAAAGATCCCCGTGATACGGGCTCTATCTGTCAGTCAATACCATGATTATAAAGTTATTTCACTGAGGGTGAGCCATTTGCAACTATTCCACTTGACAAAAGCTCCCTCTAAATTGCTCACTGACAATTAAGCAGCTCAGTGCACAGGTTTTGAAATATGGAACTATGCTGGAGTGGATTTCTACTTTACACCTCAGCCTCTGTATTGTTGGGTCAGGACTTTGTGATACAATAAATTGTGAGTGTTTGGTGCTTTAGTTGTTGGGTGGTTCTTTCTTTGCCATAAGCCACTACCATGGCTGCACAGAGATGTCTCTCTTGCCACCACACAGAACAGGTTTCATTTAAGGAAGTGCCTGGCTTTGATGGTGCTTGTTTTTAAAATGTGGAGGTTTACAGATATTTCTTACTGAAAATAAGAAACACCACAAAGCTGATGCCTGACAGGAAGCCCCCTCATTTTTTATTTTTTTTTTAAGGCTGGGCACAAATGATTACAAACAACCTGAACACATTTTCAGACTCTGTGGTGTTTCAAGCATGAATTATTCTGCAGCCATCAATGTTTTTACACAGGATCCACTCCCTACATTGGATATTTCGATATCATATTCAAAGAAAAAGACCTACCTCAAAGAGAAACAGACAATTTGTTATATTATCAAGGCTTTCAAATTCATTCTCTCATATGATTTTACTCTAAATCCACTAAGGGACTGATTTATTCTTTGATCTATTTTTTATTAGCATGATGGTACTGACTTCAGTAAGGTTGCTTTAATTTGATTTTTTTTTTTTTTTTTTTTTTTTTTTTTTAGTGATGAACAAAATGAGACTGGAAATTCTCATCACCAGGAGAAAACATCACCCCACATGCATTTAAGTCAACATAAGAATTAAGTAAGTGTGAGCCACAACTTTCTTACAATTGCATGCTCCTTGATCCAGGGTCTTCACTGCTTTAAAAATAGGGTATTTTCATGGGAAGAAATAAAAAGTTAATGATCAAAAGACAGGCTCTTGCAGCCACATGAGGAAGCAGCAACAGGGTGAAAAACAGTTTCTAACTTCTTACTGAAAGAGAATTCTATATTCCTGTTATTTATCTGCAACTAATAGGAAGAGTGAAACTTGTATCAAAGTGCTGAATGTGCAAACTAAACTCAATCACATTGATATATGGTATAAGGAGCAATTTATTTTAATTGTTGTAAATTAATCCCTTTAAAGCTGAAGTCTCTTTTTCACTAAAATAGTTATTCCACCTTTGGGAAAACGAATCTAGCAGCCACTCAGCAAATATTTTAAAAATATCCTGTAACTTTTTTTCAGAGATCTGTGAGATATGCAGTGTCCAATTTAATTACATACCTGTGACAACAGGAAACAGTCCTGCTTTGAGCAATGAAACATTTTTACATCTGAAATGTATAAAAGCTAAAGGTTGAGACCAGAAATCTTAGAAAAAAAATGGTGAAGATCTCTCTGATAAGCATGGCTATTTCCATTTTCTTAGAAAGATATACTGGGATACTTGAATAAAGAGGGAAACAAAAAAATGTAAAAAACTCCAAAAGATCAAACAAAAACACAAACTGCCTATAAAGCTGCAGAATGTTGTAACTCCAAAGTTAACGCAATAGTGCTCTACAAATTCAAATACGTGCTCACTAAAATTCTATGGCTGACTTTTTAAAACATTACAAAAATCAAGTTATTCGTGGTATGACACATAATGTCATTTTCTCTGCTTTTGATTTGTGTTTGTATTACATGAATACATTTTACAAATCATGTGAAAATTGCACTAGTTTTGGTGCTTGAAAATCTGTTCATGCCTCAAATCTGAAAATTAAATCTCTGCTAAAACAAACAAAAGAAAAGTCATCCATGAACCACTGGCAAAAGAACACAGTATCACAATAACAAACTATGTGAAACCACACATGTGATTGTTGAATGAACCTCAACATTAAATACATTTTTATTTACTTAATAATGGAAATAAATCTGACTTTAGTTATTTGTATTACATCCTTTGAAATGGCAATTGTCCAGTCACCTGTTTCACACGTCATGCATTTCGCTCTACTGCCTCTTTGCCTGTTATCACCTTCCATTACTGACTAGTAAAAAAACCCCACATTCCACCGTGTCTACTAAACAATTCAAGCATCTGTGAATCAGGTTAGGAACACTGCTCACATCTGAATGTTATGTGTCTATTATCTACTTCCATTAAATACAATTCTTCCTGGAGTCCAGTAGACACATTCCATAAATTCTAGAGTAGAAGAAATCTGCTGCCTTCTTTCAAATTCTCTTCCATTCTAGACACAGAACTGATGTAACCATAATAATTTACACTTCTCATTTAAGGCACAACTTGTGGGAGCACTGTTCCTGAAACTTATAGAAAGAATCCCACAAACTGTATATACTGACATTTTTTTCTTTTTTAAAAGTCATGAGTTAAAATGAAAAAAAAATCTATTTATGTTCTATAATTCTTGTTAAATTCAGGATACCTGGAATTTTTATACTAGTTGCATCCAGTTTCTGAAAAGATATTTCTCCTGGGTGTCAGAATATATATATTAGACTTCAAAAGATACCAGAACATTATGTATTCTACAAATTTCTTTTAAAATTGCCTAAACTTTGCTATTTTCATCACTTTCTTTTTGCCTTAGCATAACATACCCAAAGAAACAGTATGTTTTTCATGCAGTAGCAGCATAGCTACTCATTTTCATATGGGATTTTTTTGTTCTTCTTCAAGATAGCTTAAATATAAATTAGATTCAAACTAGAAGGTACTAGTCAAGAGTTTAAAATATGAAATATATCATAACAGGAAGTTTCTATACCTTAGCACAAATCTCAACAATTAATATCCTAACCACCATGTTTGTCCATTTTATCACAGGCTGTGTATGGATTTCAAACATAAGAATAAATCTTTATAAATCATAAACTCCACTCTGGAATCTCCAAGAGTACCATGAACTTGAGAACTAATTGCACATCTTGGAAGGAATTTTCTCATAATTTATGTATAGTCCCAGAGCAGGGAAGCAATCAACACATTTTTTAGCTAACTGGCCCTATCTAAACACACTGTATGAATAAAACATGGCAGTATGTGATATAACACTCCTAAGAGAAGATTATTTGAGAGGAAAGCTTTTCCAAGGGCGGAACAAGACCACTTGAAGATAAGTTATATTAGAACACAAACCAAAAAAACCCCAAAACAGATGATAAGCAAATGCTCTTTCACAGCCAGCACAGCCCTGCCCTGACCCCAGCCCACCTGAGGACTTGTTGCTGCCTCCACTGACCCTAAGGCAGGTTCAAGGAAAACCCTTTATTTTTTATTACTTGAACACTAAGACAAATTCAACAATTCAAATTCAACTAATGGAATAAGACTGAACTTTTTAAAAAAACAGTATTAAAATATGCATGACTATTAAAGATATACCAAATTTAGGAATGTGAAACCCATAACATTTTAAGAACTTTTCCTTATTGATATAGAAAAAAATTACTTTTTGGGTTCTATAGCTTATGTTGACAAAAAATGTAATCTTTTTTCTCTGTTACACTAAAAAAATAAATTATTAAAAAAAAAAAAGTAAAAGGCACAGGATTCATTTGACTGTTCTGGTAAAATACTTCCCTGTACACAGCAACTCCCATCCTGACAGACCCCCAAACTGCTGCAGAGATTGTAAACACATGGATTGCTTCTCACAGCAAATTCTCTGCCAGGAGCACTACACTAAAGTGATTCTGGAAAGGGAATTGAAAACTAAATTATCCCGTGGAAATGATGGAGCATAGCTGTTTAGACCTGGGAGAAAGCAGCTATCAGAATTCTGTTAAAATACTTGTACAAAAAATACTCAGTAAAAAGAGCCACAGAATTGGATAAAACAGAATTATCAGGATACTTTAAAATGTGTTACAGCAGTTTGATGTGCAGGGCCTGATTCTTTACATTTTATCTTACCTTACCTGTATAGTAACTATGGGTTAAAAAGTGGAGGAACTTGTCAACAATTCAATTAATTCAAAGCCCACTGAAACCAGTGGCATCTTCCATAGGGTTTAAAAAGTTTGCTGGAACAATAGCTCTGAAAGTGGAATACTTGCACAAATGGTTATGTGTCAGCAGTTAATACTTACATTTACATTTTATTACAAATGTTAGGCCAGATCAAAACAAGCCATGCTCTTGAAGCTCGTCATGGTAAAGCTGTTACTTAACTGAAGCTCAGAAACCCCATTTTTAAAGTTTTTTTCTAGCACCATAACGTCTGGGATAATTGGGATATTATTTACATCCATTCCCCTTCTTCTGATATAGTGCAACAGGATGAACAGTTACAAAAGGTTTGGGGAGAGGGAGGAGATATATCTAATAATGAGAGCAGTGAAAATCTGTCTGTCAGAGTCCTGTAGGTCATCATGTTAATGCAAAAAGGTTTTAAAAGTCATATTGAACCACATTGTCCCTCTCAACATCAAGGGGCCATGATGCATTTTATCATCACTGGTACACTACACAGAACATTTTTTAAGAAAATAGAATATTATTTCTTGAAAGCAGAAATTAAATGTGGTAAAATCTTAAAGGAGTAATGTGAAACATGCTTAAAGTTTCAAATAAATGTATATGGCTCTTCATGTCCCTATTCCACAAACCTGAGTGAAAAAAATAATTTTGCATGTAAAGGGAGCAACTTCACCATTGGATAACAGCTTATTGTTTACATGTAAGAAAGTCAGAAAAGAGTACAAAATACACCACAAAACATATACCTGTCTTTCAACTGAAATAATTACAACATAGAGAATCTTTGAGTACCATGGAGTTGCATTAAGTACTGTATCAATCAGAAGTTCTATCATGCTTCACACTTTGGTTACTTTGCCTTTTTCAGGCAACTGAAAATGACCAAAGACATTTTGGTTATTTCTGGAAATTAGACATTTGTATTAGGGTTGTAATAGAAATGTCATGCAAACACATTAGAGAGACTGTTCCTTTATATCAGCTAATTATGCTCCAAGTCTAGGACCTGCCAAGGAAATGGATGTTTTTCCTTCTATGCAGAGGTTGTTTTGAATGTCTTAAAGACAACAAGATCAACACAAGGGACACATGGACATAATGGTATGTTTTCCTCAAGATGGAAGAACAACAGTGGTAAGATTAACTGCTCCATCAATTACTGGTATAAGATGTAGAATATTGATTTGTGATTAAATGAAGAGAAAATAAAAACATTTCAAACTTGTAACATCTGCTAATGTAACTTAGAACTCCTAATGATTTCCCATAAAAGACAGTCAGAATTTAAAAAATTCAAATCCTGGTTAGTGAAGAAAATTAGGTGTTGCTACTAAAATCTATCAGAATTCTGAGTGTGTTGGATGAGATACTTATTAATTTGCATTCAGTAAATTTCCCTAAGCTCTATTTCTTTATAGAAACTGGAAGTATTCCAGTGTAGTGGCACTGAAAAGTGCCCGCAATTCCTATTGAAACATAATGATTAGGAACAAAATATCAGTTGATTTAACAGGATTATGGAACTTAATAATGTTTGCTCCATGTATACTGTAAATTATTGTTTTGATTTTTTTTTAAATGTACCATATAAAAAGTTTGCAGGTCTATGTGCCTAATAAAACTCCTCTGTATCTTATGTGATGCAGTACATTATATCTATTTTCTGATATCCAGAGATGTTGAATTCCTAGAGGAAGTCTAACGTCTCATAGTGATGTTTCTCTGTGCATCAGTAATTTATTCACTGCTTCTACTACAAGCATTCGTGCTGGGATATTTTTTGTTTGTTTTTCTCTGCCATGTATCACTTTTTTTTTTTTTCCATTTTTTGGTAGAGTTTGAGGAGGCATATTATTTTTCAGCGCACAGTGTGGATGGGTGCTGTAGTGTTTCAAATTGAGAATCATTCTCTGCAACCTGAGGGATACTGCCAAGTATAGTTTCTTTAAAATCAATTCATGAGATTCATGCTCAGACTTGGCTGGGGTATGGGGGAACACACTTTTTTGATCAAATCACAAAACTACAAGTTCTTATAGTTCCTCTTCTATTGGGGTGCAATGTTTTCTTAGAGACAAATAAATAAATAAAAAAAAAATATCATGGTATACACTGTATTCTGCAATATGTTTGCTGGTGTGTTCTACTCTTACTCAGACTAAAGCAGAAATATCATGTTGAAATGCCTTTCCTGTTCTAGAAAAATATCTCAATCTATTGCTTAAATTCATATGATTTCAGGAGAAAATGAATCCAAAAACTACACAAGGCACACAATGCCCTTTCCTGCACAACTAGAAATTGGTGCAATGGGGCTTTCTCTTGTTTGTTCATTTATTTGGTTTATAACGGAGATATTAGGGGAATTCAGCTGAAAAATATCTGCAAGATGAATTTCCAAGCTGATGACCAAGAGAGTGTTGCCTGGAATGCAGATTATGCTCCATCCCTTCATTCAGATATCTACTACTCACATAGTCTCTGCAGAACATTAAGAATTGTGCTCTTCTTGACCCCTTGAATTTTAGAATTCTCTCAGTGATAGGTAAAGTAATCATTACAATCTCAGCAATCTCATTAGTCTAGCATTTGACCTGAAATAAAGAAGGTCAATAATCATACTAAAATAATATATCTTTTTTTTTTTTCCATCAATGTCCAAAAGCACAAACTGAGCATCAGCTCAAGTCATAATACTTCTCCTTCTACTAGCACTAACAAGAGTCATAGACAAACAAACAAAAACAAAAAAATTGCTGTACACCATAGTTTAACATGGGTTGTACTGGCACAGGACCCAGGCAACACTCAAAGACACGGGTCATGTCTATCCTTCAGTCACTGAAAATCATCCCAACAACAACAAAAAAGCCATCAAGGTGTTGCTTTGCCTACTACTCCTAATGACTGTTTTCTGTGGATCCGATTGACCATACGTGTACAACTAACTCCTGTAACAGCAGCAGCTGCATTTGCTCCTTAGAAACCATAAATAATGCTGACCCTTTTCCTGTTTCTGATCATAACACATTAAATCATTAAGGCACTAAAATAAATGCCCCCTACTATATATTGCACTTGCCAGTTTTTACCTTCCCCCGGGAGAACAAAGAGTTTATGATTTAGAGAATATACAGCTTATCCCATCTTTCAGTGAGAAACTTTAATCTTTTATCTAAATATTGTCTGCGAGACAAGAACAAAATTATTGTGTGCTCAGTTGGCTTTAGGCAGGTTCCACTACCTGCAGATTTCTATGTATTTGTTACTTTGCATCAGATAGCTCAAATGCATCATCATCCTCTACTAGAAATTAAAGATGCATTTTATTTACTTATTTTTCATACAGTGCTTTTGCAAATTGTCTGTGCAAGCCTTCATTACGAAGTTTTAGCAAGCAGGCCACCTAGTGCCTAACAATAACAAGTACTCTGTAATGGCCTGAAGTGTTCAGCAAGAAGGAACAGCACAAAGTCAACTGGACAGCAAAATCATGTTGTCATGATAGAACTCTGCTTAAATAATAGAGAAGTGCTCCCCTCCCCCGAGAGCAGATTTGTGACAGTTTCCTGTTTTAAATGTGGAATAGATACACACTTTTTTCCGGGGTAAGAAAACTATAATTCTTTCCTTTAAAAATCTACATTGTAGGTATTCTAGCTATTTATAAAATTTCAATTCTTTCAGTCTGTAACTGAAAAAACAAATGCTAGTCTTTTTCTATGACAAGATTCTTCCCTCAGAGGGTGGTTGGGCACTGAACAGGCTCCCCGGGACAGTGGGCACAGCACCAAGGCTGCCAGAGCTCAAGGAGCCTTTGGACAAAGCTCTCAGCACCTGGTGGGATTATTGGGGTGTCCTGTGCAGCCCAGGTGTTGGACTCGATGATCCTTGTGGTTCCCTTCCAATTCAGGATATTCTATGATTCTATGATGTTCCATTATTCTTCGACATATGCAATTTCTAATTTTATCTAGTGAAATTAAGAATAGTGTACTCTTTTAAAAGTGAATGGCACATCTGGTACAACTGTTGCAAGAGGTATTTCCTCCTAATTCATTTATGTCAGTATTTTACAGTTGAGTTCAGCATCTTGTTGGCAAAGTTTCTATAAACATCAAGAGCTATAGTGCCTATTAAGCTTTCTGTTTCATCTTGGCGATATACTGCTTTTCTCTATACTGGAATGAAAATTCAATAATCACAAGAAGCAGGCAATAGTCCCTCAAAGTAAAAAAGACTGCTTCTTTCTTTACTCAGACTTAAATTACCCTTAGTGCTTTCCCCGGAATAGGGAGATTTTAAGCCCATGGAAAGGCAATGTTCAAAGGAATCAGAATATACTGAAAATATTTTTGTATTCATATTCTACAGACTAATTTTTAAATATCCTAATGTGATATATCTCCATGAAAGTAAGTCAGATCACAAATGGTTTAGTCAAAATCAAGCGTTTTGGTCTCCCTGAACATCAGTGGAATTTGGGTTCCCAGAGCACTGGGAAATGTGTATCCAGTGCTGCATATCTCATCCAGTGCTGCTAAAGCTGAAGTTAAATATTTTTTTTCAGAAAGCTATTTACCCTGGAAAGCGTAATACCCTGAATCTTCTGGTTCAATTTAGAAACTTATTTAGGACTTATGTGTGCACAGATATGTGTGTCTATATACAGTGCTTATATGGAAAAGAAATAATGAAAAGCATCCAGTGAAATAAACTTCTTTTGAGCATTAAAGCAAAATCTACGAGAACATGCTCACAATTTACAAACCTCCTCGAGGGAATAGTTAAGAGATTTTCTTTCCCCAAGACACTGAACACTGTAGGTGGCTGTGACCACAGAACTGTCCAAACCATCTAACACCATTTACATTGCACTGCATTTACTAATGAGATTTTCTTTGATGGGGATTTTTATTTACAAATCAAGCAACCAAACAAAAAAAAACAGGCCAAGGTTTTAAAGCTATATCTGCCTATAACAAAGATTAAATTCTGAAGGTATTTGAGAGAAAATCATCCCTTCTTCTGTGACAAATGAAAGCTCTCATTTGCTAAATTTAATTTCTAATATTTAGATTCAAACAATAAAATTCCCCTGAAGCATTTTTTGTGAGCTTTTTGCAGTTTCAGAGGGAGAAGGTCTTAGCCTTTCTGAGGCATTATAGTTTCAGCCATATAAACTATATGTGTATATAAATAACCACCATCTCCTGACATTTATTAGTTAGGTATTAGGGGGATAAAGGCAACTCATCCATACCTCCTTGCTTGATTGCTTCACCTTTCATGACATGAAAGGCATCACAATTCCTCAAACATTAATAAAGGCACAAAGACCTCCAACTGGACCATTATGTAGCCCATATCCTAAGGAATCTGGGGACTGCATGACAGAGCCAGTAATGTTTGGGATAATTAAAAGAGATCATGACACGATCACCAAACTCTCCTATGATGGATTTTTAGTTGGATAGGAATGTTACAATATATAATATTAAAATTCATCAAAACAATACAATCTAATACTAACAGACTGGAGTCAGAGAGCATTCCTGGAACTGGTCTCTAACAGGGACAACATAATATGAGGATTAGAAGGATTAATTTTCAGGTTTGCTGGAGTTCCTGA
Organism: Serilophus lunatus; assembly: GCA_013399895.1. Lineage (NCBI taxonomy): Eukaryota > Metazoa > Chordata > Aves > Passeriformes > Eurylaimidae > Serilophus > Serilophus lunatus. The sequence continues at coordinate 1,247,014 of VXBA01005117.1, forward strand.
AGCTGACAGAATCTTCAATTTTTCCAGTTTTGCAGAATCAATTATGAAGCAGCATCCAAAAAGTGAAAACATCAATGCTGGCTGTAAGAATGGCTGCACCTCCAACCCTGCTTGTCCTTTCCTGCCTAGCAGTTTTCCTTCTTTCGGAGTGACAACTGTAAATGAACTTAATGTGACCACATGTTAGGGTAGAGGACCTGCACTGGTTGTTGTCATCAGTGTGTAACATGCCTTGGGTGACAGGTTCTCTCACTCAGCTGAGTGCTCATGCATATTGACAAGGACACTGCCTGCCAAAAATTACAATCCTGTGCAGCATTTCTTCAGCTGTATCTCGCCTTCCAGGCTGCTACATGCCACGGGATAGTCTGCTCACTCAGACTCTTCTTCACAAGTAGATCCTACACCAGCTGCATTCTTTCAGGTCCCTAGGATTCAGGCTCCTTCCATGGAAAACTATGTTTTTTTCTGACATGAGTGAAGGGAGTGAAGTCATGCATAACAAGGCATATCCTATTATAAGACTAATCTATAAGGCTCTGTCTTTATTCTTTCTATCCTCAGCGTAAGTCCAGAGTAGAAATAGAAACAAAGGGGTTTGGTTTCCTCATGGACTACAGTGAGCTGGAGGGACAATGGAATTGGCTGTTGCAGTTCAACACTGGCATCTATTCCAAGCTTGAGCACATTCACTGCTGTGAGCAGAGTGACAATGACAACGAATCTATGGATCAAATTGAGTCCTGCAGCAGAAACACTGGTATTATTTGCAAAGTGTTTAATCATTCATAATTCTTCTATTTGAGGAAATGGCCAATAGCCTTAGCCATGCAAGCCTCTGTGGGCTAATGTAATTAGTCTTATGCATTTTAAGACCAGATAGAATGGTATTAGAAAGAATGGAGGACCATTTTAATTGGATGATGGCAAAATCCCTCTAAGCACTGTGGCTGTCTCCTGTGTTCAAAATCCTTTAAAAAGTTCATAGGTTCCAATTGTTTTCCGCAGCAACAGTATTTCTATCTAAATTATATTAAATGTGTCAGCTCATTTCCAGAGCAAAAATGATAAAAGCACATTCAACTTCAGCAAAGCTGATCACTTTAAAGAAAAATATAAGATAATTAAAAGCTGTTACAACTGACAATACAACACTGCAGCTTCAAAATTCTTCCCTAATTACAGCTGCTAACTTTTAATAGCAACTGTAACAGTGAGTCAGATTTGACATTACAATAGCATCCCAACCTCTTATTTGGGAGAAAGGCTCTTGGGGAAAATACAATTACAAGGTGAGCATATCCAGCCAAGACCATTGCAAGTTTTGAAAAGCCAGTGATTGCTTTCATTTTTAGTCTTGTTGAGAAACCTAGATTAGTTCCTCTTTGTTTGAATGCAGTCCTTTTAACAAGGTCAAATGTGACCAAGTGGAGCTGATTCACAGAAAACTTTGGGAGGTCTTACAGGGAATGGGCACTGCTCCTTGAAAAGACCTTCTTCTAGAGGTAATTTCTGAGCCAAACATAGAGCCCATATAAATAGCTTTACACCATTCCTGCTCTTGTAAAGTATTTGCATGATGGGATAAAGGAAGGGCATTCTGGAACACACTCTTCTTCTGAGTTTTGTATTAATTAACCTTTTCTTGGTTTCATATTAATGTGTTAGAAAGGCAGAGAAATTCTGAAACCGATACAGCTGAAAGATAGTGCATATTTTTTTTCCCCTCTAAGAATATAGTGTGTCCCTTGTATTTAACAGGGACAAAAGAAGGGATGAAAATGAAAATTAGAGTCAATTAGGCTTTTTCTTCTCTGTACTGCAGGAGCTGTTGACTCCTGGTTTCTCAGTCAGCCTGACTGAAGATCAGGCCAGCGTGTGTCTGGCCTTTAAGTTGTGCAACTGGTATTTATTTCTACAAAAAGAAAGAAACCTTTGCTTTTTTCTTACAAAAGCAGAAAGGTCTGAAATCCTTATTAGTACAAATTGATGAAATTTCCATGATGGACATTTTGTCCAGAACCTGGGAAGGCTATATAGGAGTGTGCTTTTAAATTTACCCACAGGTTTAAAGTCTTAAAGCTACACACAGATATTCCTGAGGGGTTATGTACTGTATCTGTCAACCGCTAAATCCAAATGTTTCCTGAAATCAAATCATTTTCAGTGATTTCTGTGATTTTCATCCATCACTGAAAGTTTGCTTATATGAAGAAATAGCTTCCTCAGATTGTATTGGTGATGCAGAAATTGCAAAACATCAAAAGGAAAATACAAAAAATTTAATCAGTGGTCTCCTTCATCAAAAAGAATGATAAGAACATTGTAAGATCAATACAGTATTAGAATAAAAACTGAATCAAATTCTTTTCTCAGATAGTCAGCGGTATGGGTTTGTCAAATTAATGGGCAATTCTTTGTAGACTTCATGGTTTATCCTGTCACTGTCTTGCACTAAGCAAAATTACTATTAAGTAATTTTTTCTGAGGAAATCTTATGGCTTAAAGTTAATGCCAACATTCAGATACAGAAGATTAATTTCTGTAGAGTTTGACCTGTGACACCTCCCAGCAGAAGGAAGGGTAGAGGAACATAATGCTGGGGTTTTCAATCCCCAAAGTGTGTGGTGCTGCATAATCCCCCAAGAGTGATACACAGCTATTTTGAGAAAGCATTTTTTCAGGCCTCACCTGGTTTTAAAAGTAATTGAAGAGGAACAATTCATCCCATTTAAAGTATCCCAAGAGTAGAAGTTAGTGGAAAAGAACTTCTAAGAGCAAACAAGGAAGGATCTAAAAAAAAATACCCAAGGGATCATATCTCAGACACAAATATTTTTTTTTTTTAAATTACAGGTGCTCATAATTACTTATAAGGGAGAAAACTAATTATGACAGTCTTCAGGGAGCTTAAACATGGTAAATACTGAGAGAAAGCAGCCTGGGTTTTCAAAGTTATTTGTGTATGTTGCTTCCTTGGTAGTGTGTAAGCATCTCTCCTTTTTTTTTTTCTTTTCATTTTGTTTTTAAATATAAGCATTTTTACTTACATTAAATAATGAGAAATAACCGCAGGTCTTTCTGAATTTCCTGATTTTAAAAGTGTTCATCAACAATATATTTAAGCCATGGTGGAAAAATGTAACTTTTTTTTTAATATGAACAAATGTTTCTTGTACTAACAATGAACACTTAAACATTTTTCATATATTGATATGGAAAATTGTTGTTGTACCAGAACACACTATAAAATAACAGATAAAGATGTGGCTTAAAAGATCAAATTAAAACTTTTAGAACAACTCAATGTGTTTTGAAGAAGGCTTTTCCATATGTCCTAACTATTGGAATCTTCTAAGTATTATGCATTTATTCATTCTTCATACTCAAATTACCACAACCCCAAGGAAAATGTGTACAAGCTACAAGCGATGTGTCCCTTTCTATAATCATCTCTGTTTGCAAAATAAGCAGCGGAGAAGCAAAAAGTCTGTTTTACTGTATATTGCTTAGATAGCAGATTATTACAGCAAGTTTGGATTCCCCAGTAAATTCTAGGATCAATCACAATAAATTAGAATTAAGTATTCTCTTTACACAATAAACTATGACTGCTTAGCACTGTGGTTTATCATATGGTTTCCAGTTCTTGTTAGGTAGGATTCTGCGAGCTTTAAAAATCTCTTCTTCCACTGACTTTAGTAAATGAGAAAGGATGGAAAAACTGAATGAAAGAAAATAAGCATTTTTTTTCCACAGGATCTTCATTCTTCTCATCACCTCCCTGTTTAAAACACAAAAGTACTTTAAATAAAACCAAATTCTACCTCAGTACAATCCTAAAAAAGTCAACAACATAGAGATATAATTAATATTAAAGAGCAGTACACCCATGTACTATATTATTGTGATTGGTATTCACCTTCCATTGACTTGGACAAGACTTTCAGTGCCCCAGTTTGATTGGAGTCAATGCTAATTTTGACTTTGCAAAAGATTTACTGTTACATTATTTTAGATGTTGTATCACTCAAAAACATCTGCATAGCAAAAATTCCGCTTTATAAAAAGCATAGATTGTTTCTAGTATTGTGGCACTAGAAATTTTGTCCTATCAGTGCTTAATTTGATGACAACAAGTAAGTCTACTTGCTGTAGTGACTAGTCATGAACTTAGCATATTGTTATGTACCTTAAAAATACAGAACCTTGGAAGTGCTGTCCTGTGAGTGAACAGTTAAAGGCCTTTTTCACTGTCAGCTTTTTATTGGTGGAGTTAATTAAGTGATCATTATGCCTAACTGCAATATTCTTCTTTGTATACTTTCCTCTTAGATGTAGATTCACTTCAATTTGTAACAAACAGTCTCATTAGCCATTCCTTCTAGGTCTCAATGACAAATTCTTAAATGATCACACAGTAATTAATTAAAAAAAAAAAAGTAACTACACCTCACTGAATTTGGCAAACTGTCTCTAGTTATACGAGTATTGTAATTAACAGATACCCACATTATTATTTGGTGAGTTATAGCAGTCTAGAAGTCTAGTTACAGGTAAAAACATAATAATAAAAGGGATTATTCAGCTATTAAAAATATTTTCAGCATACTTTTTTTTATGATGATCTTCTCAGTTTCTTTGAAAAACTTGCCTCTTTTTTTTTTTTTAACTTCAAAAAGTTGTCTCTTTTTTTAAGTAAGGCCACTCTGATTTTTAAAATATACCTTTGTATGAACTCCTTCAGTAATGGTGATTAAGCCAAGTCATTGAAGAAAGACCATTTCCAGATATTTTTAGTGTGGAGAAGTGATCTTACAACTGGTTTCTGTCAGAAAAGCTGGCTGGATAATGAAGCTCTATGATCAGTCCTTAAAGAAAAAAATTAATATCATCCTTCTGGCTCCAGGCTGACAGAACCAAACAATGATTGTCAAACAGAAAAGAAGAAGAAGGCTAGAGAGGTGTGTGGTAATCCATGGCATCTTCTGTGGGGACCATGCACTGGTGATAGCCAAGATCCTGAGGGATAAGGGAAGGGGAGTATCCAAGTACAAATTCTGGACTTACAGAGGAAGAACTTCAGCTTAGGAAGTGATTTCTTTTGGGTGGGTGAGACCCTGTACGAGGCACTTCTGAAAGGAAAAGATTCTCAAGAGAGCTGGAAGACCTTTAAGCGCAACCTTCTGCAAGCAGAACACTCCATTCCCAGGAAAATATGAAGATATACCAGGGCACTTGCTTGGTTTCACAGGGAATTCATGACTGAGCTCCAGTACAAAAAGGACATACACGGTGCATGTGAAGACAGGCAAGAGAAACTTTGCCTCAGTTTTTGTCTTTAGGGAAAGGTCTTTGAGCCTAAAGACAAAGTTCAAGGAGAAAAGGAAATACCAATATGGAAAAAATGCCAAGAGGAAAAAAGCCCTTTTCTGAGATGCACAGTGAGAGAACAAGAGACAGACTCAAAAACTGAAATGAGGAAGGTTCTGACTGCATATTATGGCAAAAAAAAAAAAATAAAAAAATCACTTGGGATAATTAAGCCCTGGAGCAGGTTGCCAGGAGAGGTTGTGGAATCAATCTGTGTGCAGGTTAAGACCTGACTGGACAGAGCCTAAAGGGATCAGATCTGAATTCACTGCTGACACTGCTCTGAGCTGACTGAGATTGGACTAGAAACTCCCAAGGTTCCTTCCTATGTGAATTATTCTAGGGTTCTATAAAAAATTAATCAAAGGATAAGATACAGGTAAAAGTATGAGCTTGATTTGTGGAATGCAGTACTTCCATTTCTTTAATCTTGTGCCAGGGTAAAGGTATTAAAAATCCCCTCACAGTTACTACAATTGCATCAGGTCAAAAAGTCTCTGTCAGTTTTTTAGTATCAGCCAAAGATTGCCAAAGACAAAACCTTGATGAGCATTTGCATAATTGAAAAGGCAAAAATTGCTCCTCAGAACTATTTTAAATAATTCTTTGCAGTACCAGGCTTATTGGGCATGTTTTTCCTTCCCACTAATGAAAATGATTTGAACCATGAAAAGAGGTTCACCTTTAATTCCAAATACTGTTTCAATTGAAAAAAAAAAAAAAAAGGAAACTATTTTGTATGCATTATAGATTCATTAAACCAGTCAGCATCCCTTGAAAACTGGAAAATTTCCTAGGACATAAGGGAGGGGGAAATTTCTCACATGGTTTAAAGTACACTTAATACTATAATGTATGGTTACCAGAGTGTAACCATAGCCCTCTGTTTTCACTGAGAAGAAATATTCATCCTCACCATCAAGTAATTTAAATATCTGCATAGAAAAAATTCTTTCCACATTTTCCAAATTCAAAAATCACGATTAAAGGTGAGAATCTACAGAACTGTTTTATATTAATTTCTGTTTTCTGTGATTCAAATACATATAAATTCCCCACCCTTGGAAGTGCTTTGAAGAATATTGATTGACATGCATCTCCAAACACAATGAGAATTTCCAACTGCTAAGGCTCCATGCTGCAGTGATTGCAGACAAACAGCCAGAGAACTCTGTTCTGTCCCCACCATTACTGTCACTCTTGTTCCATAATGATCAGCTTGGGAAATTACAGTTGTGTTCTGTCTCTCCACCCAGGAATTGTAAAATCATTGTACAGAGAAATCGCAACAAAGTGGAATAAGAATCTTGCTTATAAAGATGGAATTAAAAACGGATCTGGTGGAAGTATATGGTTTTCAAAAAAACCTCCCAAATCTTGAGCAATGGTCTAAGCAGTGATAAATTCAGATTTATTTTTAAAGTTCTATTTGTGTATCATCATGAACACTTTATATAGTTTCCCTTGATAAATGGATCAGCATTCCACAATTACTCATACTTAATTTATGAGCAATTAATTTAGTTTCTTAATAGAATAAATGTGGTAAGCAATAGAAAATGGTACACATTTTGTCTAAATATAATTAAAAAGAAAACACACAAAAATGTTCTGCATTTCAACTTTATGGCTGCAAACTTTTTAAACGGATGGAATATGGAATATAAAAAAGATACCATATCTCCAGTCAGAAGTACGTTAGAAAATTCCTTATGCTACAGAATGTAAAAAGGAGGTGGAAAATAGATTTCTCCCCCAAACTCATCAGAAATTATAGCCAGTAGGCGGCCGTGCTTTAACTTTAAAAAATGTGCCCGAACTTTATGACTTTCTGCCTTTACCTTCCAGCAAGGTTTATTTTTGGTTCCTTTCCAACAGAAAAATGGACTATGAGATTCTCTTCAGGTTTAAAATAATTAGTAAACCCTTAGAATACTCATTATAAATAGATCAAAGCTTCAACCCAACTTCAATACAAAGGCAAGCCTTTTAGATCAAACTTGAACTACCACCCATCCCACATATGTCCTGCTGGTATCTTACTTTGGGTTCTGTTAAATTATTAACACCAAAATACTGAATAATTCATTATTTAAAGAAAAATAATAAGAAACTTCATTTATACAACTTTTGCACCAATTACATTTTCTCTTTTCTACTTTCCATTTTAATCTGGAGACTTTTTCTCTGTACATTTAATAGCTTCATCCCTCTTCATCCCCCATTTATAGGTGAAAAAAAACTAAAGGTAATTAGGAAGTCAAGGAAATGTAAACAGGAGGGATTAGGCAGTAATTGAAAAGGTAAAATAAAGATGTTTGGAATGATGAAACTCTCTTACTCTGCCAATAAACATCTGGAATTCTCGACTACACTCTGAGATGTCCAGAATGAATGTAATAAGGAGCAGACATGTATCACATAGGATTACCAGTTACAACTGTCCCTGGATGTTAGTGTCATCCACAATAATCAGTTGGATCTGAACAATAATATGAAAAAAGCTACACTGGGAATCTCAGCTCTGGAAAGAACTATACAGCTTTTTATAAATCATAAAGTTTTCTTCCATGCAGGGTCCGTAGTTGGAACAGGAAATACTCAATAACAACTGTATGTAAAATACTTGGTCAAATAATTTCCAAAACACATCACTGCTGAAAATAGCACAGAAAATTAAAAAGAACAAAGCATTTGAATCTCTGTGCCTGTAATATTTAACAAAAATATCAGAAACATGATATTTAATGAAAATTAGCTTTAGTTTATAAGTACACAGGTACAGTCTCCCTGCCTTATGTCTGCCTTCTGTGCTCAGTACTAAAAAATCTGGACAACTCCTTTTATAGCAAAGTAACAAATACATTGAACAAGTTTAGAAAAGAAAATGCCCTTTTGCAAGACACTAGTCAAAACTGTCAGTATATGTCAAAATATAAAATCACTGCACCCAAATGGACACACTGCAAGAGCCTCATCCCCTACTGACAAAAGTACTACACTGAAACACCTTAAATCCATGACTTGTATAAGAATTTCTGTGATTTATTGGGTGGGTTTCAGGCAATTTCTGACTTGTGTATTGCCAACGTGAAAGTAACCAATAAAATCAAATGCTGTTTTGCCAATCCTTGTTGTAGACTTGCAGATATCTCTAGGCAGAAAGATTTTATAGTACTATATTCTAGATTATGTTTTTCTCTTAGGTAATTTTGTTCCATTTCCAAATTCCAAGGATGTAATAATACAGAGCTAAGAAATCCATAGTAAATTTTTTCATGTCAGGACTTAAGACAGAAAAAAGTACTTTATGCCAGTTTTCCAGGAATGAAGTTACTAATTGCATTCATTTTATACTCCTAGGCCAGATTCCTCAGGCCAGAATCATGTATTTATTTTTGTACATCACCTTCAGCAATCAATAATACCATGAGAACTTTTCCATTCTCATATTTATAATATAAAATCTAAACAGCTAGTAACTCTTATTTCCAAGCACCTGATTTTACACTGTTTTTATTTATGTCAGACACAATATTTGCTATGCTGAGAGTTGCTACCTTCAAACATAAGTAAAAATAGTTAAAGTAACTTAAAAATAAAATACAGGTTATAGAATTTATCTAAAAAAAAATAGAAATATTTTTTTCCTTCTCATTTATTGTTTTGTGATGTTCCTGAGGAACTGTTGATAGGGAATCCACAAGATTAAAAACTTGGAAATAATGTAAGGAGAACATTCAGTGAACAACAAAGATTCTTCTTATTCTCCCAGATAAAAAGTGAGACCATTCAGGCTCAAACACTGCAATCTTAACACTGTTTCTCAGTGCTTTTCCAGTTTTATTCCTTCTACTCTTGCTTGAATTCACCATATAGATTTAAACAGCTGCACAGTGTATAGTGCACAGTATATTACTGTGTAAAAGCTCAAGCTAAATCAGCAGATCCTTCTTTGGGCTTTTCATCACCACCAGACTCGGATGCCTCTATTAATTCAAGTTTTCTGATATCATGTGTCTGGCAAAATGATGCAGCAAATGTTTGCCACAAGTTAGAGAGCAGTGTTAAAACTTGGAATAATATATTCTGTGCTGCTTCTCTGGAAACAGAAAATGAAGAGAGGTTCTGGAACATTTTGCAGTTGGATGAGTTGAACTATGTAATGTATTCTTATTTAAATAGAAATAGGGCATTTTGCTGTATCACACACAACAGACCATATTCAGATTAACTGATAGTTCTAACACACCAAATAGCTCCTTAATTGAAAAGTAGACTTTTAAAAAGCAAAGTCTTGTTTTCAAAATTGTTACAATTTATTCAGGAAACATATTAATTTTAGCTGATACTCATGTAAATCATACACTCACATGTATTTGCATTGTTATTACAGGCATTTTTCCTGCAGAAAAACAAAATATAAAAAATTGTTCAGCAGCTAAAGCAAAAGCCAAATCAAAAAGTATTTCCTAAGACATGAATAACTCATGGCTTCGGGTCCAACCCTGGCTTTCAAACCAGCTTCATACAAATCTTTTGGTCAATTTAAACATACTAGAGCATAGCTGCACAAACCTCTCATTACAATTAACTGACAACTGAAAAGCAAGATACATTATTTGTCATAAAACTTTGGGAATTCAATCATTCTTCCAAGATGGAAGATTTGCAGGCAAATCTCACAGTAATCTTAATGGGAATTCCATGCATAACAATGTGCATGAATATCAAACTCTAAGAATATAGATTTTTGGTTTAAAAGTTTCTCATTTCCTTTTCAATGTGCATGCAAATCAGCATGGTTAAGCACAAATTGAAGAGGAATTTAGGGAGATTACTTCGTTAAGGCATATAAAGGGATATTCACGTGATAACACAGAATCAGGCACTATGGAAGGAAGAGCTTTCCAAGGTCTGTTCAGCTAACAAATGTGATTTCTCTTCTCTTTGATTTGCTTTGTAAGGAGTACAAGATCATAACTCAGGTCGTTGGCTTTTGTATGTACTGACACTGGACTGAACACTGGTTGCCAGTTCTGCTGCTTAGAAATGGTCTGTCACATACTTCACTTTTAGGATCTCAGTACTCAGAATTCTGTGGTTTTCCTTCCATGTGCGCCACAACAAAGTATTACAATTCACAAGTTCAAGGAACAGTTCATTCTGAATTCAGGCAATGGGCTTCCAGAAGTTAATGTTACAAAAAGTAACATTAAAGACAATTTAATTTAATATTTCACCAGAAAGTAATTTCATTTAAGTCTCAGTAAGTGCACTGGTATAAAAATAGCATAAATGCAAGGACAAGCAGACTATGTTCATTCCAAACTTCATTTTTAGAGCACTAAAATGTATGTAAAATGATGCTGTTTCTCCAGGAAAGCTCTCTTTGGGGTGCTAGATAACCTGATACACAAATATATTTATGAACCTTTATTTTTTTTATTTGCTGTGCTTTGTTTGATATCATCATTGCTGGATTCCTTATAGTTTTATGCTGGGTTTGGGAGTCAGTGATGCCTGTAAGTGGCACACTTCTTCTAGGCAGCAGCAAAAAGCAGCACTTTATACAAGCCCTTGTAGACAATTTTCAATAATTTCCTTCCTCTTTTCTATTTTTGGCAACATATTTATGTGATAGGAACTAGCACTGAAAAAATTAATAAACAGCAAATGAATGTTTGTTATGCAAAAAGAATCTATACAATTGTATCCATCAATTTCAAGCCTTAAGAGCAATGAAGACTTCATTGCAGGTATTCCTGGTAATTAATAGTCAGATGAGTTTTCTTGATTACTGCAAGCCAGCAGTTTCTTTGAGTCTGTCAATAATCCCTGAAATACTCTATGCTCAATCACTGTCGTTTAAATCATATTAATTTTGATTGAATGCCAAATTGTGCTACATTGTTGAAGGCCCACAAATACTGACGTGTGACTTCAGATCCTGGCTTTTCACAGTTTTCCTTGTCTGCCATTTAATTTTATCACTTGGTGACTTTTTCTGTGTAGGTATGTTTCTATAGATCAAAAAATGCAATTGGAATCCATGAATATAGACATTTACAACAAAATGTAGACTCGGTTGTAACTAAAATGGCAACAATACAGGTATTAAAAAGAGAAGCTAATGCAGGTGCACTGGCATAGAGCGTCACAAACAATGCCAAATCCCTGTGAATAATTCACATTTTCATTGTCTATGCAAGTCACCTCACACAAAATGCATAGTGTAGCTGCGCTCAAATACATCAGTGCTAAAAATTTGCATCTAAGACTTTAACATGGAAAGAACAAAGCAATGTATCACTATGGGAATCTGCTGGAGTTTTGAAATCTTCAGTAGTCTATCAATTCTTTGCTGGCAAGAGAAATTTTTATATTTATCTACTTGGGAAGGAAAAAAATAAAAAATTGCAAGTTTTGAGATATGTGATAAAATTATTCTTTGCAATAAAATCTTATCCCTTTCTCATGCTCTTTATAAGATTTAACTGGTCTGTAAGTACATACATGAAAAGGAGGTGTTTGCAGTAGGAGTCACAACTGTTGAGAGCTACAAGTTCTCTTCTAGTCTTCACATACTCATTTTAGGAGTAAGACTAGATGTGATAAACAATCTTGTTAGTAAGAACTTTAGCAATCTCTGAGAATTTTACTGGACATGTTCAATCTGCACATCCTGGTTTATGCAGCAGGCAGAGAATCATGTGGCCAGGCACAGAAAAGACTTATCTGAATATTTTCAGGTGGATTTTAGCAAGAGGGTTGTACATTCCCTTTTGCACACTGTACATTTCTTTTATTATTAGCATTAGCATTTCACATTATGCTGTAAAGCTGTTTAGAGCTCAAGCCAAGATCTCTGCAATATGTGAAAGATGCACGCTACTATTTCCAAAATAGTAAATATTTATGGGGCATAGATAAGAGGCATGGCTTTAGGATTTGGGAGCCTAAAGCCTTGGATATTTTTAACTTTGGTGGCAAATTCTTGATTAATGTTCTCAAAGCTTTAATCATCAGATAAGCAGGATGATTCAGATGTGTGTGGAAGATATGTAGCCAACAGTACTCTGCTAACAGGAGTTGCCTCCTATGGCATCCTACACCTACAGTACAGTAAGACCCATCAAAGAAGCTCATTATCACAACAGGAAAGCTGAAACTCATGTGTCAGTCATGTAAAAAAAACAACAAAACACTGCAGCAGTGGGGTAAAAATACCAGTGATACACCAGTGTAGAATGAGAGAGTGCTGCACAGTTTGCTTCCTTTGGATTTGTTTCTTTTTTAATCACAGTCCAACATTGTATTCTACAATAAAACTATATTTAACAACCTTGGAAGCACGACGGATAACTAATAACATTCTGCTTAGTCCCCCACTGTGACTTCGTAGGAAGTCAGGGAATCGTTCATGTTGGAATGATCCTTGAAAGGGCCATAGTCCAACCTCCTGCACAGATATGTGTCAGTACCAAATTCAGACCAGATTGCTCCAGCCTTTGGCCAGTTGGTCCTTGAAAACCTCTAATGACAGAGATTTTAAACTGTTTCTGGGCAGCTTGCTTCACTGTCTTTTGATTACAGTGGTGAATACACATTCCAGAAGTGAACAGAAATGAGTAATGAATGACTTACATTCAAGTTTGAGTATTGTTTTGAGCAATTTGTTGATTTTTTTCCCTCTTAGAAGGACAAAGACTCATTTTCTCTATTACACAGACATCTCTCAGAACCACACAGTCATTCTGGTAACTAGCAATTGAGAACAATCATCACCAAAAAAAATCATCAGTGATTACACACGGGTGACACTCCTGCAAGCATTATACTGGTCGCCAGGTTGAACAACAATCTGTATGCATACTTAATATGCAGACACCTTATAAATAGCTAATAAATGATTAAATGAAATTGCTGTTTTCATAATGAATTAGTACAAGATCTGTTGTACATAATGTTTGGAATATTTAAATGGTTTAACATACTCCAGTTATAAGTACTCTGCAGCTGGCTCTTACAACACAGATTCATCACTTAAGTATTTTTAAACTGTTTATATGTGTCATTACAATATACCAGAACTTGTATTTTATTTTTTTTTTTAAATCATTTGTAATTACTGGGGTCAAACCGCAGACCAGTTCCCTGAAAAAAACCCCAAACCAACAATGGTCCCCTCTTCGGGCAGAATGGAACAGAGCAGAAATGGGGGCTTGATTTGCATCACACTTGAATATAATCTGCAGCAGCTGCTGCATTTGATCAAGACAAAATTTCTTTCCCCAGATCTCACTCTGGGAAGCAAAATGTCATTTTTTCTAAATCAGCTGTGAAGCTGAGCCCAGTTGCATAACATGCACTCTTCCCAAGTTTCCAGCATTTTGTATTTGCCCAAGAGAGACATGGATTATGTACAAATTTTGTTTTGAATCTCCAGTAATTCTCCCACAAATTTCCCATGCCTATAGAGTTACAATGTTCAGTGCAACAGACCAACACTGCAAACACTCAAAGGGTAAAGGGGAAATTTTGGCTGCTCCAAGAACCTTCTTTTCCAAACTGAGGGACACTTCCATACACATTTGTGTAATTTAGTCTCTGAACATTCCAAAACCTTGCACTAGGTACCACTCCTCTTATGCCATGAAGACGGCATTATGGAAGATAGTAATCATAATATATTTTCCATATTTAATATTGGATCTCTGTTCTGTGGCCATCAATCTGTCACAACATGCACAGAACACAAGATTCCGTGTACTCTGGAAGTGTCTGTCATTTGCTATCTGAACAAACAGGTGAAGAAAAGTGAAACAACACTGGTGGTGTCAGGTGAGACAGTATTCCTGTCATACTGATAATTGGCACACTAATCAGAACTGTAAAACCCTTAAGCTAAGGAAAAATAGAAGAATAAACTGTCTCTTAACATTGTACTAAAAATCTTATCTCTATAGAAAAGCTCTGCAACAATGAAAAAAGCATCGCTGGCAGCCCCAGGCAGCCCCAACAAAAAGCAAGAGTTTATACAACTGCAGACAGAGCAACTTCTAATGAAAGTCAATGCAGAGTTAAATGGCCTCTTACCAACTCTGTGGACAACACGTGTATAGTACATGCAGTGTTCTCTTTCAAGGTGCACTGAACCATGACAAACATGCATTGTTTTACATAGATACAATTTCACACACAAATTGTCATCACTCTGGTCCTTCAGACATTATTAAAGTGAGACAAGTTTGCTTAGGGTTGAGTCTCTGTGAATTTTATACCCATCTTCCCCTTTCTACATTTTTACCACATTTTGCCTGAAAATAAGCTAGAAGGGCTTTGTCTTTCACTGTGCTAAATCCTGCATCTCATTTCCCTTCAGCACATTTCCACATCAGTCACAGGACATCATTTATCTTATAGTGCCCTGGCCACTTCTAAAATAAAGACATACAGACAAAAAATATCCATGAGCTGAATATTGAAGAAACTGTACACTTCTACCATATTAAACCCAAGTGCCTTTTCTTGAATTGCCATGCTCTGCCTTTACAGAAATGAAATGGAATGCAGGTAGGTTTGGATAACCTTTCCTGAAGTTCTTTAACAGCAGGATTTATATCCTATAAAATTGCAAACATGCCATATAACTATTAAACAAGCTTTTGTTCTTACGGTATGCTGGTGTCATTGAGTAGAATTTTGCAGACTTTAAGCCTCCCAAGCAGAATTCTTACTGAAATAATTTCCCCCTATGAATTTAACACACAGCAAATTCCATGAAGGATGCACTCCTGTACCCCTCCAAATAGCTTTTCTATTTAGTAAAAACCCAACAGTCTTCTGTGTTAGGTAACTACTGCTATCCTATGCTCTGGTAAAAGTATCCCATTTGTACCAAAACACCAGGAAATCCTTTGATGTTGCCATAAGCAGACCATCAATCAAAACTAGAGTGAACTGTAACATCAGCTTCCCCATAAGCTTAATTCCAAGGAAAAGACCTAATTCAACAGTTTCCATGCTGCCTCTGTTCAGCCACACAGTTTAACACTATTCAACCCTGCACTTCTGCTTTTCTCTCTTAAGCACTTTGCATCAAAATCCTCAAATTTCTCTGAACATTTTAGCATTTTCCTTCTGCACTTGGATGCTTCTCCATGAGAATTTAATGTTTTGCCTTGGTTTGTGTTCCCTGCTAGCTTGGCAAAAAGGCTCAGGCTTTTTGATATTTTAGTGTCTTGCCTCAAAGCTTCTTTTTATTGTGAAGCTCCATTGCCATAGTTTCTTTGAATATGCTCCCTTCATCCTGGCACTCTGCCTTGGTATTGCAGCATATTCATCTCAGTACTTTGGCGTTCCAACCTTGTACTTCTACAACCATGTCATCACAACCATGAATTTTTCCTCCAAGATTCTGCTCCAATTCTTTCCTTACAGGTGGTTCTTTTCAGCTCCACTGTAAATTTATATGGCTTAAGGCAAACATAGCTCAGACAGCAGCAAAACACAATGCACTCTCTTCCATCTCTCCACTCCATCCAAAGTGAAATGGGCAAAAATTAATTAATGAATGAATTATCATCAGCTCCTGACAAAGGAAGTTAATGTACGAGGTTTGCCCAGTTTGTTTGCCCTTTCTTATTCTGATACTTCAAAAACTCCCAAGAAGAAATTGTCATGAGAATTTTATTGCTACAGGTTGGATAAACTGTTTGAGTGGTACTATCACCAAAACTACTGGTGTAGTACTTCTGTTACTACTCTTCTTATTTTATGTCTCCCTGGAACAATTTCACTCTTCTTTAAATCAAATTCTGCATGTTTTTCTGCATTTTCAGTAAGAGAACACTAACAGAATGACATCAGCTTCAGTTCTTTCACAGTATATCCAATTCTAATGTTTCTTTGGGAAAGAAATGATCATGTAGAATTCTAAATTTCAGTAGACAACCTCTTTCAGGATCAGGATTGAGTTGTCATGAAATTGATTGTCTTACGAAAAAAAATTCTAATAAAGATCAATTTACCAACCTTTTTTCAAAGTTGGCTACTTCGCTGAGCAATGCACGCAAAAGTTAAAACATTAGACATTCTGAAAGCAAAGCAGGTATCTCTTAAACTCTGAAAATATTTTATTTCATTTAATACACCAAGTTGAATTTTTATGTATGTCTAAAAAACAGAGATACTGTAACTTTGAGTGGCATATGCTAGATACAATCCACATTTTTTTATAAGTCAGCACAGCTCAACAGGCATCAATCAAGATATTCAGATTTATGTAGCTGTAAGAAATCCTTATACATATATGAATGTTTACATGAGATACTGTAAATATATTCAGCTCTCTTAACACTGTATTTATTTTTGTAGAAGAAGAAATCCAAAATTATAGATTCCTTCCTATAAATAATTCTTAAAAAAAAAACCAGTGGCAGGTTTGGGTTTGTTTTTTTCACCCTCATCTCAGTGATCTTTTTGTTAGAATTCTACCAGTAACATGCTGGTCAGTAAGACGAAAGAATCACTTTAAGACTCATCACAAGCCATCCAACATTTAAAGCTTACTCTTCGGCAAGTGCTGTGCAAGAGAAGGAAAAAAATGCAACAAGCAATGAACAACATTCTTATTACAGTCCTCATCGTGTCCTGAAAGCAGCAGGGGTTTGAGATAATGGCAGCATGCAGCTATTTACAACTTGTTAACCTTAATGCTGGGCTGAGAGAGCCAAACTGTCTGTGCACTAGCTGGCATTTTTCCTAAAATCTTGCAAGGAAATAGTCATAGGACTGCAAATCGTCTTTTGGCACATGTTGCTTCCATGGCAAGAAATGTTCCTTTCAGGGCCTGTATTTGTGGAAAAGTAGGAGTCAGTCAAACAGGCACAGAAAGGTGGCTGTGGATAATGGATACATAAAAATTGGCAAAATGTTTTGTAGTCATCTAGAGAAATGACAGTCCAAATGTAAATTCTTGTAAAAGGAAATGTGAAGAACATAAGATGGAACATGTTGCACCACTGATATTTAAGACATACCCAAACACATTACCAGCACAAAACACGTCACAAGGCTTTTTCATTAATCTTCCACCAGCAGGCTGCATCACAAAAATGATTCCACATGAATGAGTACATTCCTTTACATTTTGTGACATTTCAATCCTCAACTAGAGCAGACCTGACATCCTTATTCTTGTCTTGATTTACCTTCATCATCAGCCACACTGTTACAAATGCCATGGCTGAATCCTCCTGCTCAAGAGGATTCTGCACTTGGGTGTTTCAGGTCAGAGATGAATTTTCCTGAGGTTGCTTCATGAGGAAGCTTGTTCAAAACCTTTAAGCCCAAGGTTTAGCTCAGACCAAGGACATAAGTTACAGCTTTTATGACCACAGCATGTCCATGCATAGACGTAGAAACACACACATATCATTTTAATAGACAATATAGAATAAAATAAAATGCACACACACACACACATCTTGAAAAAAACTACTCTGGCCAGATACTTTTTATAAAATATTACGAAAATTCAGCAGAAGTATCAATCCTCTTGGCAGTGATTTTATTTTAGAGTCCTGAATATTTCCAGTATGACAATTTCAGATTCACTAGTCATGTACTGAACTGGTAAGTCATGTTGTGAATGGCAGTGTCAGCTGAAATGCACAGTGTTCATAATGATGAGTCCCCATGAATACAGCAGTTTCTTTTGCATGTTATTTACAAAGGGGGTGACCTCTTGAAAAGATGAATGGCTGTGAAACTACTGTTGTTATGTTCAACAGATGTGGTTGGGACACAGTTCACGTTTCGTTCTCTTCCAAGTTTTCAGTACATTTGTGCTTTGCTGAAGAGTTACACCAACAAAACAAAACTAATGCCAAAATCCACACCAACTACAAACCAACTGCCTTCTCCATGGCAGGCCTGGAATTTTCTGAAGAAGCAGGAGACATCGACTGCAAAAATATGTTCAGTGAAATCTTAGTGACCAATTAAAATTTTTGTAGGGGAAATTTTTTTCAAAGTAGTTTAGAAATATTTATCTGCATTTTACCTTTTACTAGTGTATTGAAAACTGTTCCCTTCTCTGCAGTTGTAATACTCCAGATTTAAAAAAAAAAAAAAAATAGCCAAAATGTTTCATCACAAATTTTGAGATTTTACTAGTGTGCTGTTGGATCAAGCTTGAGTGAATAATCAAGGGTATGAAGTGCCTCGTGGAAAGGCAAATCTTTTAGCAGTCCTGTGCTGTCACATTTTGATTTACCAAAAAACAAGTAACTCATCAGAGGATTGAGCTGGGCTTTTGGGGGGATTTATTTATTTAACCTGCAAACACTTTACTAATTCATTTTTATTTAACTTAAAAAATCAGATTCCCAACACAAGGCCCCCCAAGTTTGTTAACTAGGCAGCAATGCTTTGTCTATCTAGAAATGAAGGAAATATTCGCCTCAGGCTTCTTTCCTTCAAATTCAGATCAATGCTGTCTTACCCATAAAATTCTCCAAAGAAAACAGTGAAACCCATTCTCTTCTTGCAAATAGACTTACTTTTAATCACACTTTGTACTTCATTGCAGAGTGCAGCAGTGCTGACCATTTAAAGAAAAACAGCTTTTAGGTTTGTAAATCATCTTCAGGGTTTCAGTTTCAGAAGAAGTGTACAGATAACTCACATTCATCTTCTCTTTAATGACTACTCTCAGTTGAATGTTTACAGCTTTTTTAACCTGTAAATCTGATGAATCTCTCAAGAGATTCATTAAAAACTTGAACAGGATTTTCTTCTTCTACAACAAACAATACTCTGGTAACACTTTCTAATAACAAATGCATTCCAAGGGAAATTGAAAATCTGTGATTTCCCTGTGGTTATACAGCACATACATACACCTATGATGGTAACTACACATTTAAATTGCACTCTCTTGCCTAGATACGATTGCAATGATGTATCTTTTGACTTTTTTAGGGTAATTCAAATAAGGGAAGGATCAGAACAGCTGTCTTTGTTCTGAGTTTCTGGATACTGTCTTATATTTGTATAACTTTTATTGTGGTTGCACCAATGCAAAACCAAATGGAATCTGTTCATAAATACGTGCCATATCCAGAATGCTTAATATGACTTTTCTCCATTGAACACTTGTAATGTGTTCATTAAGACATTAAGACATGAATTAGCACTAGAGTAGTGTAGCAGCTCACTTTATATCCAAAGCTGACCACGTACAGTTCTGTGTCCTATTCCTGACCACCAGTCAAAGAGTAGCCTTTGCTGAATTGCAGCCTGCTCACTGTGGTTCATCAGGGCATTTCTGTTATAAAGATTTATCTCATAAAATAGCCTAAGTACAAGATAGCAAAAAAGTAATTGGTAAATGTTCCCAGTCAATGGCAAAAATAGAAACTGAAATGATAAAGAATAACTGAAAACCAGTTCATCCCCTCCTCCACACAAGGGAAAAAAAATGGCAAAAATTATTTTCTGCTGGAGATGACTAATTATATTGACATTTTTTATGTTCAGCACCATCAGGGTTGATCATCTCAAAGGAAGTCTAAGCCCCATGTTAAAATATGTGCTAACAAGCAGAGAGTGTATGTTGATCTCTTCCTATAGCACACACTTTTTCTATAGACTATTCTGCATATTTATGAAATATACAACATACTGTACAGCAGCACTTCATTATTAAATTTTCTAGTGATGGAAAAACAGTCCCTGTGTAAGGTACCTCCTGGAACTCAGGGAAACTTTGATTTAGCTTCTTGGCCTACCAAAGATTTCCCTGTACACCATCTGCTCTTTTCATTTATTTAAAATCCACATCTGCAGGGTTCTGAAAATATCAAACTGAGAGTGTCTAATGGGACAAATGCAATAGAGCCTTTACCACACATTCTTTAAGATAAACAAATAATTAGGATAAGAAGTGTTCCTCAAAGCAGTCTGAAAGAAACAGTCCATAATGGTGGAACAACTGTGTTTAATGACCAACAAACTCCACGGAGTGGACGTTTATTGAAATATTTAGTAACACCTAAGTATTTTTAAGGGAAAGAAAGTGTTCTTTTTCAGATAGCAGAAACAAAATCGTACAGCAGGA
Source organism: Serilophus lunatus (assembly GCA_013399895.1). Taxonomy (NCBI): domain Eukaryota; kingdom Metazoa; phylum Chordata; class Aves; order Passeriformes; family Eurylaimidae; genus Serilophus; species Serilophus lunatus. The sequence goes on from VXBA01005117.1 coordinate 1,267,514, forward strand.
GTCAAGGATGGAAAATACGGAATGAGCACATTCAGTATTCTGCTGAGCTTTCAGTAAAAATTGGCCCAAATAAACCAACACAAACCCACAGAAGTGATTTCTAACATAAATTTAAGTTAAATTTAGCATATGTAGTATAATAATCATTTTAGATACATAAAAAAAGTACTAATGACATCATGTTCCACAGACAGTATATAAAGTAAGTGCAAGTACCTGAAATGAAGAAATAACCCAATCAATCATGAAATGCTGGTTCAGATTCAGGCACCTTCATCACTGCTTACCCCTGCACAATTTTTTTTTGGCCTTCTTTGAGAAACAATTCCATGATGAAACAAGGAATATATTTAATTGGACTGCAACAGTAAAGATCCTTTTTAAAGAATTTCAAAGAACCTTTGTTTCATTTAAAGTGGTCCTCTCCTATACCTAGTGAAAGTATTTACATTTCTGTGCACAAAAATATTGTCTATTCTCAACCTGATGTTATTCTCTTACCCTCATAGTCATACATTGTTAAGTCTCTCTCTAGAAACTGCATTTCTTGCATTTTCTGTAGGGAACCTGTCAATCAACCTTCAGACACTCTTGCAGTCAAGAGCACTAAACCATCAACACGAAGCATCAGCAGAACACTCTTCACAAATACAAACAAAAATTACACTCCAACTAATGTGTCCACCCGAGAAAACCCCCAGGATAGACTAAATTAACAAGTTTGTCTTACAGCTCTGAATGTCAACTAACTTGGGTTTTGTAGGACTAAGGGAAAAGAATGTCTCAGGTTTTCTTGCCCTCAGCTCTGCTAATAAAGCTGAGGCTCCTACTTTCCAGTTGGCTTTTACAGAAGAACAAAAACATGCAGCAGGACTTTCTCAGAAACAGAAAGGAAACTAAAAAGTGTTTCACAGATCAAAAGCAGTACTTCAACCTGCATTCAGAACAGCCCTGTACAAAGACTGGGAACGAATGACTTGTTGAAGTGGCTGCCTGTCTATATAACCCCAGCTGAAGGAGGCTTCCAAAAGTACACTGAGACAGAAATAGCAACCAATGCTGAGTCCCACATCCAAGCACAGAAATAATAGTTCTCTTCTGTTCACTAGTAGGCTCCTCTTCCTGTCCTGCTCCTGTCTTCTTCACTACCTGAACAACCAGAGCAGCAAGGACTAAGGAAGCTCCTGAATTCCAGCAAAAAAACCCAGAATCGAGACAAAGCGAAAAGGTGTGACCTATATAGAGGAGTCAAAGTCTTTTTATAGAACCACAGAGAAGTTCAGACTGGAAGACACCTCTAGAGAGCCTGTCTAGCCAAACCTGTTTAAAGCTTCTAAGTTATACCAGGCTGCTTCAGGCCTTAGGTCGAGCTTTGAAAATTTCCAAGGATTCTTCTGAATATTAAGTTAACATTTTTGTGGTGTGCAAAATGGAGAAACTGCTTCAAGTATTTCTTTTGGTGTACTACCAAGATTATCTTACGTGCTTGCAGCACTTCATATCACTAGGAAACTCAGGTAAGTACAGTTTATGTTCAGGAAATATAAAATGGAAGAGAATCTAGTGCAAATTAGCACTAACAATGCAGTCTAAAATCACACTGATGTCAAAGGTACCAGGCAACTCTTCATTTTAACAGAAACGTGTAACTCCACCTAGGGCTCCCATGTACAAGGTCCTTCATAAAACTGAGTAGGATCTCCAAAATCTGAGAAAGAAAACAGCTGTTGCCAACCCACAAAGGATTTGACAAGTTTCTCCCTCCAAAACAGTTATGGCCGAGGTTGTAACAACTACACCAGTCAAAGACTGTGTATTAAAAGGAAGAAAATCAGCCATAAATGTGATTCACAACATGATGGTTCTGTGGATCACAAAATAGTCTGATAAAAATGCTAATTCCCTCGGTGATCGGACTAAGAAATACTTGAGCATATCTAACTTTCCTGAGGTTCATCAACAGGTATTTTACTAACTCACTAAAGCTGATTCACAGAGTATTTTGAAATTTCATCATTTCAACTTCAATTTTCCTTAGAGGTTTCCTACACCTTCTCTCTTTCCCAATAGACACCTTTGTAATGACACTGTGTTACATATTTATCATAAATACATATAACCACATATGCAGCAGGTAAAGATGTATCTTGACCAAGTTATCACCCTAATAACTGAAGCATCTCAAATTTTTGAGAAAGTAGTTTCCATTAGTTGGTTGATTAATACTTCCATGAACTACTGTCTCCCAGTTCAGCAGATCAGCAAAGTGGTGACTTTTGCTCCAGTAATGACTAAATCAAGACACAGATCCAATACTCTGAAGTGACTGCATTTCCAGAATTTAGTTAATCCTGCAGTAGCCACACTGCACCACCTGCCAGCCTCCTGTAAATCACTTACTCTAAACCTTTTTCCAATGATTTCTTTCAGGCTTTCTTGGCGTTTATAATACAATAATGCCTAAAAGTACTGTACCTGCCAAAATTAATTGCATGTAAAGAACTGAGACTGTACACATTTCTTTGCAGACTGATATTGCACAATTTTGGATTCAGACATTACTTATTAAATACTCTTCTTTGTTAAGTGCAGTACAACAAGAATACAAACACTGACATTAACGGGACTCATGACAAATGGCATTTATATGAAGCTGGGTTAGGTTTTCATCAAACTTAACAGGAAAATATTCTGGGCTTTTATGTTTTCCCAACCTGAAACCTGCCCAAAGTTAGAAAGATAGAAAATATACAAAGGAAGCAGCTACGGGACAATTGATCCAGTACATGGAGCTAAGCAGGGATAACACTCCATTAATCAAGATTTTTTTGTGATTTAGAAGCCCCTTACACAGTGATTCCACAGAGCAGTGCTCAAACAGAGAATTGGAGCCAAAGTCCATTCATATTGTGAGGAACTGAATGTGTAACATAACACAATCACAAAAAAGGCTGTCCTAGTACAACAAATTTACAAGCATATTTACTTTTTTTACCCAATCTAATGGATAGTACAATGGATTTCAGGTTCAGCTCATCACTCTGTAAGGAATCTATGATTCTATGAATAAAAATAAACTACTTTTATCATAAATTCAGGCAAATTTCAGCCAGTTCTTTTCCTCTTTATAAACTTCCATCAGTGTTTTAACTTCTGGTTATTGTCTGTTTGTCCTATTGGATTTTAAAGTTTAGATTAACAGAAAGTAGAAATAATCTCGTTTTCTGACTGTAATTCTTTCTTAGTGTAATTATATTAAAATACATCTGGGTCTTTTTCCAGTACTGAGGGTTACACTCAGTTGACTGGACAGGCTGGTTGATGTTTAACCACATCTGTTGATGAGACACAAAATACAGAATGTGAAATAAGAAGTAATTTGCCCCAAACTCAATCCACATGATACTGTATGGCCTCCTGTAATAGATTAATTTCTATGACAATGGATGATTAATTTATGATTAATTTTCTAATTCTTCTGCTCCTCCTCTGCTTTGTTTAAAATCTGTTTCAATAAGAATGAAGGACATAATCATTCCTTTAAAAAGTTCATTTTGTACAACCATAGTAATGACTGCCAAGTTTTAGCTCAAATTCATAGTTTACTTTTAGGTTTTAGATAGAATGATCATCTTTGAGTTCCACCATATTTTGAATATTGGATGTGACCAGATTTAATGTCCCTAATAGTCAAAGAAATATAAGAAAACATGGATGAGGTTTACTATAACTAGGTCCAACTCCCTCTGAAAATGGGACTTGCATAGCCAATCTATGGAATCCCTTTGGAAAATATTAATCCTGCTCAGTTCCATCATAACATTCATTAATTTACTACTTTTCGATTTCAATTAAAAAACTTAATTCAAAGAGATTCAGTAGAATTTAAAAAGAGAGAAACAGTGAGTGCCATGTGGATTCAATTTTCTTTGTTTTCAGGGACAGAGGAAAGCAGGAATTTTTAAGTGCTTTCATTAAAACATTCAAAACTCTTTAGAGAGTCACTGGTATTTAGCCACCGGTATTTAGTCACCAGAAATGTCTCTCCCTTAAGCACACAAGCTGCAGGTTGATCAGTTGACACCCAAGGCTCAGCACTGACACGATGCTATAGCCAGAAGATATTACTGGCTCACTGCTCATCATAAGCCTGCTAACATTTGACCATTTTCCTCATTCAGAACACAAAAGTTTCTGACCAGAGACACAAGTGATACATTTCTTCAAAAGTATTAAAGTCTTTGGCTTCTGACTCATATTCATTTCTCTAGAGTGGTCAACCATTCTCTTTTTTTTTTTTTTTTTTTCTGATATGCCAAATGTCTTTTTTCTCCCCATTTCCAGCTCGAAACACCTCAAGTTAATGTTCTGTGAACTGATCTCAAACATACTTTGCATTATGCTTTAGGGTACTTCCAGAGCAGTTCATGGAAATGGTTTTCTTTCTATATGTAGATAAAGCTAAACCATGAAAGATCCAAACTAAGTCATATTTGACTAAGCATGTTGTCAAAAAATAAATGACAGCCCGAAATTCTGTAATCTTTTGAAGAGGGATTTTAAAGAAATGTCTTGCTAAGAAAGTTAAAGGTGTTTAAGGTGTTTAATGGTGTTTAAGGTGTTCTCCCAGATAGAATTTCTTTTTAAAGGGTTTATATATGAAAAACAAGAGGGTGGGGGAAAAATATGTGAATACCAAAAATGTCACAATAGTTTCATCTTGTAGTCATCATTATTCCAGATTGATTATATGTAATTAAAATTCACTTATTCCCCAGTACTTAAAGACCCTTCTGTAACTATTAGTCCTCAGATTTCACTAACACCATAAATAATTACACATATACAAGTATGTGATCTTTTTTCCTGAAGTTTATGATGGAATAATAGAAGATAAAGACATAGTAACTGCTACTTCAGGTGCTTTTTGGTCAGAGGATGAGGCCATTCCCAACTACCTTAGAAAACTCTACCGAACAAACTAAGACACAAAACCCTTGATTTGTCTTATATACACTTTTCTTTAATAAGTCACAAAATTACAGAACTCCTGAACATGAATTTTAAACAGAGCTCTCTGATAATTAGACACAAATGTACACTTGTCTGACAAGCACTTAACTGATCTCTTGTAGCACACTCCCGATTACAGGAAAAGATTACAAAACTGGAATCCATTCATTCTGATAGGATCTCACACGAACATAAGGCAGGGAGATGAACAGAAAATTAATTTTATGTATCCCTTTTCCCAATTTTCATCCACAAAGTTATTACTCTGTTGCCTTATACTCTAGATTTTGATTTACAACACATTGCCATGTACATTTTCCAAGGGTCAATTAAATGACTGACAAAGTAAAGCCATTACTCCATTTAATGATAGCTTTAGTTTCATCCTTATATCCTGCATATATTTATAAATTACTGACAGCAACTATAATATGAACAAAGTACTACAGTGAGGCCCCAAATTATTTGAGTTCAGAGTTATATATGCACATTATAGTTCCTGTTAAGTCAGCATTTCCTGAAGTTTCCAAACACTACAGTTCACACATAACTTTTATAATTGCAAAAGCAATCACAGAACCTGCAGAAGTGAATAAACATGCATTTAAAGTATTACTTCCATCAGCAGAGATAAAACTTAGTTTCTCCTCAAAGTCATGAAACTTCCTTTCTCTGGAGGATTATAAAAAAAGAGAAGTGACCTAAGGAAATATGAGTTACAGGCTAAAGGCAGGCGGTTGGCTTCTTTATAACTGTTCCTTATGCTCCACCTTATGGATTCTATGGTTCTGCCATCTCCTAAGTATGGTACTTTTCTTTGACTGAGCCTGAATTTGCCTTGTGCCAGGGACTACCACTGGAAACAAGAGTGTGGCTTTAGTGTGCCCACGTATGTGAACACAGATGCAGCAGATCACAGACTTCCATGCATATACATTTATTTATTTAACAAGATAGCACAGTTGGTTAAATGAAATACACTGTGCCTAAAGCATTGCAAACTCTTACTTGATTTTTCTCCCTTTAGCATGTATTTCCAGCTACTTCAGTAGACAGCATCAAGCGTATATAATTACTAATTAAATTCTTACAACAATAATAAAACTATGTCCTTAAGGATGTAACAGATAAACACTGATATGCAAACAGACTACATCACCAGTGACATCTTATTCCTAGACCAGCTTGGAGGAAGAAAATCTTCCCCCAAAGAACCATATCACATCAAAGCAGTACACAACAGAAGATGTTCCCCTGGCAGGAAAACGAAGCAGGCAAAGTTTCTGAGCAGAGAGAACTGTCATGTTAAACCCCAGAGTGATGGGTTTAGATACAGTGAGCACCTCTGGTTGCAATTTCACTACTGAATTTGGAAGTCTCCGATGAGTTCAACTTTCATCTGCCTCTCTAACAACACATTTGGTTCTCTGATGATCTGGTTATGTAGGTTCCCTTGAAATTCTATAATCATTGTGGAGTCGTTCAAAACTTGCATAAAGGAAAACAACAACCTTTTACGAAGAACTCGCTTGAAAAGTCAGTCAAGCATTTGCTGTTAGGCAGGCTGAGTTCTGCCATCCCTGCAATCAAAACTCCTCTACAGCAATGCCTCCTACAGCACATGAGTATGTAGAATTCCTGAAGGAGTGGCAGAAATTAAAGTATGCACATTATGTCATGCAAGAAGCAGTTATGGAAGACCCTGTTCTAATAGGACTTTCTTTGCAGACTGCAGGAAGATTTGGCTCAGGCCATGTTGAATCAAGAAGGCTAAATCCTGCATGTTCTATGGAAAAACACACATTTTTGAAGAGTATCACAACTAATTTTCAAAAGGATTTTATTAAAGGCAATGACAATAGACTTCAAAGGAAAAGAATGCTTAATTATGACACAGTAACAAAAAACACTTCACAGATTCTTACTTACTGTCAAAACTACCATGATGTGATTGTATCCAAGGCTAAATCCCACAGTCTTTTTTCTCTGTATTCTAATTTGTACATTAAATTTTCCTGGCTTCATATGACTTGCCTGTGGTATGTGCAAGGAGCATGACTTTTGGAAAGACCCAGGTAAGATACACTCATTGCTACTTCACCACACGGGCAAAAGACAACTGTTAAAAATCTCCTCAGTGATCTCATTGCACAAAGAGGTAATTGGGACAGAAGAATATTAATCTCCCTTATGAATTTTTATGTAAATGGCAACACTTTCATACAAACAATACTCATTTATTTCATCCAGTCCAAAATACTTGAAATACAGGAAGCTGTACCTTGAACTTGCTACTTGAACAGAGGTATTACACAGCACATGCAACTGTATCCTTGAATCCAGATGTATTTGTAATTCCAGTTGTTTAACTTCTACCCTGAAATATGTCCAAAGTTACCATAAGCATTCCCATACTTCGCAGCGATGAAGAAACTACTCCAAGACAGGTGATTAGAATAGACATTGAGATGTTTTAGAGGAAAAACTTCTGGTTAAGAGTAGACCTTTGTTCCCCCCTGCTGTCCCCTGATAGGAAGCAGGATTACCGGAATGGCTCCTCTCAGGTGGAATACCTGGCAAGTGTGCTTTAGCAACATATCCCCCACATGCTTTCAACACCTGTGTCAGGCAATCAACACCATTCAAAAGTGAATTATTCTCTTTGGCTCATTGAATGGAAAATTTGGCTGGTTACAACACAAGGTCTTGAGTTTGCTGTTCTTGTAACTAAATACTCAAAAGAACTGTCACCGGAATATCAGATGCAACGTGAAACTGAACCATTACACTGAGTTCTGGCTAATTCCTACTTTGAGCCAATACTGTACTCCTTTAGGAAAAGTCCTACTGCCTGCTTAAGGATCTGAGGCCCCTCTAAAATCCCGGTAGAAAAACTCACCTGGATCCACAAGGGGCTTTCCAAACCTGAAATGTTTCATGTTGAGTCTTTTTTTCTGACAGGTGTTGTTTTCAGACAAGTGTTGTTTCCTACTAAGTTTCTATAAGTTCAACTTAACAGTGCCAAGTGTTTTTAGACATCATTGTTTATAATATGCTTCTTTTTACTGTATCATTGTGTCCAGCTTAAACTTAGAGCTCATCCTTTAAACTAACTGTTAAATTCCTCAGCAAATGGGTGTTTTAGTGGAAAGCCTGACATACTTTTAACTATGGGAGTGTGAATGGCTCCAGTATGAGATTACTCAAGTCCATATAGAATAAAAATGCAATACAGGACCACAGGTTCAGATCTTTGATCTCCTTTTTTGCGGAGGCTGTGATGTATAAAGCCAATTCCACTGTGCAGACAGTACTACACTGAATATAAATTATCCTTTAACCATAGCAAGGTTCGCATTTAAAGAAATGCTGCAAGGATGAACAATGCAGCCATGAAGCAGAGTTCTTCTGTAGCAAAAATACAGACCAAGATCTGCATGGATAACCATGCTTTCAAAGAACAAGATTTTTCCACAGCTGTTATTTGACAAAAATTAGAGCAAAATCTGGAGTAGTGGACATAGAGAAGTACAGTTAAAGCACACTGGGGGTTTTTCTCTATTAAATAAGTGAGGTAGTTGCTTTATTGCCCAGATTAAGCATCATTCCCCTAAGAGGCATAAAAAAATTATTTTAAAATGTGGAAACCAAGAGTTTCAACAGAATATGGCTTGAAATTTAAACACATCTTTTCCAGATATCTCTTTAGAGGAAGAGCCTTCTGCCTACTGAGCTAACACTAAGCTCCCTGGAGTTTAGCCATGAATATTCTAAACCCATCTCTTACAATTCACGAAAAGTTGTCTTTTGCCAAAATAAAATGCTTAAGAGGAATTCAATGTGCTTACACTGCTTTTCTTCATTTTCTTTAAAATAAGTGTTTCTGTCTCAACTTTGTGCCAAATATAAAGAAAGACAGAGACTGAGTTGTGGAACTATTACCTCAGATTGTATACACAAATGGGAAAACAAATGACTTCTGAGAACATCAGAGATTTGGCTTCGGTTTATTCTACATAATTTTCAATTTAACCAGCTCTTTTGCAGCTACAGAGAGGTCCTGTTGAGGATTCTTATATGAATTTCTCTGCTGTTTACATCAGTTATAACTTAGGTAGCTCCCAGACATGGTGCTTCCCCACTCTGATGCTTCTTTGTATGCCAACTTTGTTTGTGTGTAGGAGAATGTCAGTAAATAAATAAATAAGTAACTTTGTTCCTTATCTTACCTCTTTTGACCTGTGCAATCTGGCAGATCAATGCTACTTCCACTGCAGACATGCAAAAAAAAGTTAAATTTTATCTTTCACTTAATCTTTTTGTTCTCTTTAGGCTTCCTTTCAGTAAGGCTTGGAGAAGGTGCTCTTTGTGGCTCAGTTCTGTGAGCCAGAATGCAATCGAGCACAGAAAGAATGCAAGGATGAGCCGATAGTATCTACTGTCCTCAGCTCTGCTTCGGTTCAATAAACTTGAACATCTTCTCCCCTCCTTTGCCAATTGAGATAAGCAGCAACAATTACTCAACATGTATTATCAACTCAAGCTCAAAGGCAGGATCAGCTCAGCTCAGACTCCATGTCTCACAACCTCAGTTTCCTTCGGTGTCCGAGAGGGGCAAATAGGTCCATGTTTGCCTCTTGACGTGCCCCTCACAGCTACTTCTTACAGGCAACTACACCCAGGCTGCAAAAGGAAAGTGAGATAAATCCTCTGCTTTCCACATCGCCTGTGAGGTTTCTGCTTGTAGCCAGCAGGGTGTAAGATCTGTGCTATGATGGCAAAAGTCACAAACGAGCCTCCTCCTCTTCCCCAAACGATCACAATCTCCCCTTGTCTTTCTCTGTTCTCCTGTCTCTTTGCCTTTCTATGGTCTCCATAGCTGAAACCAAGAATTCAGTGGGCATCACTGCAATGCCTCTACCCAATTCTAACTGTATCCAGACCTTGAATCAATTAAAATACATTTCAGCTTGATCTGGTTTTTATCCCATTCCAGTAGTCCACATACACAGCAACTTTAAGCTTATAGATATCCCTTCATGATTCAAGAAAATCCTTCAATCAACTTCATTTACAATCCAGCATAGTTTTTGCTTTCTCGGCTCTCCACAGCAGCCTGGCATTTTGATGCAATCCTCATTTAATGCAATCTCCATTACAGGATTATGATCACATCAATAAAATGTTCCATATGGGGTTTTTTTCCACCCCTTTCCCTCTCTCATTAATAGCAGGCACTATATCTGCAAAAAACAACAAATCAAACAGGCTGATGGGATGCGCTAGGGAGGTGGCGGGGGGTACACATTCAACAAAATGCAGCAGCCAATGCAAACTGCCCATCAGAGACTCAGATCGTGGATCTCCTCGTTCCTGAGCTACGCGAGTTGCTCACTGTCCGCGCCGCGAGCACAGATCCTCACCGTGCTGTGTTATCAGACTAAAAATAAATACAGTTTTTGCAATCACTTGTGAGCTCCGTGTACTTTTCACAGGAGCAGACTTTCATTTTACTTGATCGGTTACAGCCTATCCGTAGCGCTCTGGATGAACTGCTGATGCTCTGTTTCAAAGGGGGATGCTGGACAAAAGATAGCAATAAAAGCACATAAAAATCTCTTTTCCCCGAGCCCCCTGCTTACCTTCAGTGCCTTCTCTGCACAAGATGTCAATCTACATGGGCTCCTCAGCGTATCATCAAGGCGTTTAGAGTAGTGAAGGCTGCCCCACTGCATGGAAGTTAGACCGCTTTGCAACAGCAAATCCTCGATCCAAAGCACAAGCCGCTTCTTCCCATGCAGTGTGCCGAGCACGAATCACACGCGACTTCCACATAGGGAATAAAATTGCAAAAGAAAGGAGAGAAAAAAAAAGAACGTATCCTAACTTTTAGGTAACCTGAGTTTGTTTTATTTCAGTTGGGTTTAGTCAATTATCTGCTTTTGCAGCTGCGAGAGGATGGAAAGGCAATCGCGCCCTGCAAGCCCCGCACCAGTCCGCAGAGGTCCGGCCGCGTAACCCAAGTTGCGCGGAGAGACTCTGAACTCGGGGCGGCTCCGCGGCGCAGCCCGGCAGCCCTTCCCCGCCGGGCGGCTGCGGGAGCGGGGCGCGGGTTCCCCC
>VXBA01005117.1:1279206-1346935 GCA_013399895.1 Serilophus lunatus
GGGAGCCGCCGGCGGAGCCGCGCTCTCGCTGCGGATCGGCCGCCGCGCGAAGGCTCCGCGGGGACGGGCGGGGGGCGCGGAGGGACCGGGGCTCGGGGTCGGGGCTGGCGGCGGGGTTTGGGTGCCTGAGGAGGATTGGGGGGAAGCAGTGCGGGACGGGCATCCCGCACGTTCCGGTGGGTTCTCTTTGGGCCGAGGCTCGGGGGGCGCCAGGACGGAGATGGGAGGATCGTGCTGCAAGATCAGGGATCCGCTACCGGGGGAGCACCGCCGGCCTGGGGTCTCTCCCGGGGGGTCTCCACCCTCCGTCGGGCTGGGGTGTCCCGTCCGAGCCGGACCCCGCTCACCCGGGCGGCAGCGGCTCGGTGGGTCCCTGCCCAGGGCGCTGGAGCCGGGGGGAGGCGGGTGGTCATGCCAGGGGGTGAGAGCTCGGCCTTTGGCGAGTCGGTTCAGTCTGTGTGCAGGGATCAATGGTGGCAGAGGGAGGTTGTGATGATGAGCTCAGATTGCATGAAAATACAGTGCAATTAAGAGTTAATTTGTGATGTTGATTTTAATAATTTGAGTATCTTGAATTTTTGCAGTATTTTGCCAGATGCCTGCAGTAGGCACTTCTCAGGGAACACAATAATTACTAGTAAATAATTGAGTATTTTTTCTGTACTTGGATGACAAGACTGTTTTAAACTGTTCTGATGAAGAAGACATTGCACTTATCCTAACAGCACACATTTTTCATGTGTCCTTCTTTAAAAATAGTATGAAAGTGTCCTTTAAATTCATATGAAGATGTCTATGAAAACCTTGTTTTACCTTCTTCACTGTAGCAAGAAGTAGGTGATGCCTCACTTTTATCGCTAAATATAGTTTAAGTGCCAGAATTTCTCTGAAATAAAGGTGTATAAGTGAGAGGATGAGGAAGTTCTAAAACCAGCTTCTAAAAATCCTCAGTCATTTAGTGAAGTGTCTCCATGTTACCTGTTAACTCGTGTATTCAATGAGATTCTTTGAATATAGTCTCGGAATGAACAATTGCATGGCCATTAACCATGCTGAAATACTCCAGAACAGATGTAATGCCTTTTCTTCTAGGTCATATTTCCATATCATATTTCAGTCGCCTGACTCACCAAATGCCTATTGTATTTTACTATACCGAGTGCTAAATTCTATGAATTTAGTGAAGTGGTGACTTCATTATTTCTGTCCCACATACGTACAGATGGCAGAGGTGCCTCGTTATGTACAAACAGAACATTACCCATCAATTAAGAGTTCATGTCCTGGCTGCAGTGCAGCACACTGCTGAGAGTAGCGCCTACCAGTCAGTGAGACTTTATCAACATTTCTCAACATTTTGTAATAAAATGGGACCTATATAAATGACAAAAGGTTAAAAAATAAAGGCAGTGTGCAGCTGTTTACATCATGACGGTGAAGATGGGAACTGGTTGTCAATCCTGTCAATACCATTGAGCTGTCATTAAGGTAGGTCTCTAAAATAGGCAAGTCCATTACAGACAACTGGATTTTACAACTAAGAAGAGGATGTTACTGAAGGAATTTCCATGTATTGCTTGGACACTCATATTCTTGTTCTCTTTCCTTAAAGGTTATTACTTGACATAGAAATAGATAGTGAAAGAAATTTGAATATTGTTGAGAGATGAAATGACCTACAGGATGGTTTGTCCTGCACAAGAGTGATCAACTGCAATAGCATCAGCCATTCCTGAAAGGAAAGCCAATGGCATGTCTGGGGAGGATAAATTACAATGGATAAAGCAGTTGAACCTCAACTGTGCTTGAATCACACAGCCAGAAGTCAAATTTAGTGAAAACTCTTAATTCATTAAAGGAAAAAAAAATATCAAAAAGGGTAAGAAATAAATGGTTTGTTTAACAGATATTGGAGTGAGACACTAGGAATGGACAAGAACTTATTACAAACAAGAGCAGCTACATCATGAAAACGAAGAGTCAGAGTCAGATTAACTGTCCATGCAGGAAATGAATTCCTTTGCAATGAACAAAAATATTTCTGTCTATCGTAAGGTATTGCTGCTACCCTTGATTCAGATCAAGGTCTAAATCCTCAAATTGTTTGTTACTCTGAGCACACGAAGAGGCCCCACAGGAGCTATTCACATGTGAAAAGAGCTAGGACCAGAGCCAAAGTTTTGCATACTGTGAAGGTCAAGCTTTCTTCCTTTCTAAAACTTGCACTTAACAGACAAACTCTCAGAAAGATGGTTTCCATAGAGCACCTTCAGCTCATTCCTCAGGATGCTGTAAGCACTGAGGCTGATTTAGGGCGATTTGTGTCCAGCAGGTCTCTGTGACTTTAGGGCTGGATGCCTTGCAGGGAACTGCTGCCTGACAGAACAGACTGTCCCTGACTTCCTCTGATTGCAGTTATTGTGGTGGTTCTTCACAAAAGTGTCAATTTCTTTGTAAACTTCTCGAAATGTAAGGAGAAAAGTCTCATAGATATTATACAACTCCTGGCTTTAGAATCATGGAAAAACCTGTTCATAAAAGTGCACTGCCTGTAGGACGAATTCTCAGCATTTTTGCAAAGGTCACGTGAAATATATTGCTTGAGTAGCCTTACTTTGGTTGCCAGATAAGTCATTCAGAAGCCACTGTAGATGACAGCCACAAAGAAAGATTGTAATTCACTTTTATGTCTCTATGCAAGAAAATAAGAGACACAAGCCTTCCCTTTGGTACTGGGAATGGGGGGTGTGTGTGGAGGCTCATGCAGGGAACAAAAAGGATCTCCTTTCACTAGCTTGACAGATAAGGTTGGAGGTCTTTGCTGAAGGCCCAACATAGTTCTGCTTTGTTTCTTTCCTCCTGTCAGAACAACAGAAAAACTCAGAAAACAAATGGCAACCACACTACTGCATCTTTTGCTAGGATTTTGCCTCAATCCCAAGTAAGACTTTTATTCCCCCTATACTTATGCGAACAATAGTTTCTTTCTTTTTACCTTTGCCCTCTTCCCCATTTAGTGGAAATGTAAAATAAATCTCACTTTGTTTTTTTGAGTACTACCATTATTTTTACTTCTGCTTCTCGATAATGGAAATTCCCAAGTTTTATCTTTTCTGGGGGCAACATTTATCTCCATCACACTCTACTTTATAAATGACAGTTGATCCTGTTTCTGGACTTGCTAACGAGCACAAAGAGTGAGTCTGTCACAGTACCATCCTTTGTAGTGCTCTATAATTGCAGTGGCAAAAAGCGGCAAAAGTATTTTTTTCACTATTATTTTTGTAGAAATACTACTTTTTGGCCAAGCTATTGGCATAACTTCAGATCAAATCACTTTATGTTAAACACAATATTAACTAGAGATTGCATAGATATCTAAAAACCCCCAGCCCTGCAGCCACAAATGAACAATTGCACATGTCTATATGGAACCTACTCCTTTCATTCCAAGCCAGGAGACATTAAACACCTATTGCTAATATGTAGGAAGTTTAGACTGCATTATGTTTAGAAAGGTCTTGATTTCTAAATAAGTACATGTCTGAGGGAGAGCCAGGCACCAGTGACGGTTATCTCACAGGGCTGCTGCTAAAACCATTAAAATACAGAGCTTTGGAAGTCCAATACCTATCAGTGGGAGGTAGAACAACCTAATTTTATTATCAACTAAGCTGTCAAGTGACAGTGTTTTTTAAATGTTATGAATTATGTATAAAATACATTAATTTTTATATTGCATATTGAGAGTTCCCACATGCATGCCCAAAGGGCTCAGCTGTGGCAGTGGCTGTGCAAGACAAGCCATCAGGCAGAGTTATTGCCCAGGCAGGAGCTCCTGGATCCAGTTCCCTGCTTGAGTCAAGAGCAATGATATCAATGACAATACAGGTGATAGCTTAAAATGACTGAAATAAAATAAAAATCATACTGAGTCTTTAAACTGGGAATTAATGAAATTCCTGTCCTTGATAACAGGACCTTGAGTAATAAAAATCTGCAGAAACTGTTCATTTAAATACATTTTGTAAACGTAACAAGTTACACTGTGCTGTTCTCTGCATCTTTAAGAGTGTCTGGGGATTTATGTCTTGCAAAATAGAAACAAACTAAGAAAGCTGAAATATATTGTGTCTTTTGCTGTACTTTACAGCACAGCTTGTGTTTAAGAAGCAGTCTAGACATGCAAAAATGCTAGAATAAACAATATTTTTTTCATTATTTTAAATTAGCTTGTACCGGAAAGCTATAAATTTTAGAATGATGCACACTAACAAGATTGCATATCTATTCAAATATTCAAAACAAAAGATACTAAAAGGCTATTCTGTTACCTGCTGTTATAAAAATAAATTTCCTTCCAAGTTAATGCAATTACTAGCGATTTCCTATAAAAGAAAAAATAAACCTTCAGGATACTTTACAGGATATTTTACTTAGTAGTATGTATAGTCACATCCTTTTCCCCCTCCTCCTTATTTTAGTGGCTTGTTTAACCCATTTTAACATATAAAGATTATTAAATACTATTTAATATTCATTATAGGCCTTCAAATATTGCTTGGTCTTAAATAAATATGTTTTTCTTTATTCTCCTTTCAGCTGAATTGTGTGTGCAATTAAAGAATAGTAGCTAGAGTCCTGATTGAGATTTTGAATTTATGAACACCAGTATAGAAAAGAGCTGAAAATTATTCTGGATAACAATGACAGAAGTGATCACACCAAGGTAAATGATTTTTCTCCTGTGACTATGTAGGGCAATTACAAAGCAGGTAGACATCTACCCTGGCAACACCTGTAGCTGGAGAACAGGAGTGCATTAAATCAGGTACTAATGTGGATCTTGGAAGACCCATCTTTCTTTTCTGCCATAGTTCTCTCTTCGATCTGATTGTTGGCAATGCTTTTAATTCCTTTGTCTCTCAGATTCTTATTGAATATTAAAATTAATACTTAAATATTGAAAATATCTTAAGTTTTGTTCAAATTAGGTTTGAATAAAACCATGTGCAGATATTTTTTGATATATTGTTTAATACAGCTAAATTTTTTTCACATTCAAAACTGTAATTGGTTTTATGAGTTTGTTGGTTGCCTAGATTTACTTGTCTTGCTGAAAGAGCAAAGACTTGTTGAAATAAAGTGCTCTTAAATCATCATCAGACCTTGATTTCTTTAAGCTATTTCTTTAAGCCATTAAGTAAATTGTATTCAGCAAAAGGGAAAAACATTTCTTTTTAGTAACAAGATATTTTTTAGGCATCTTTTTTTGGCATCACCTTAATACTAATGGCATCGGTGACCATATAATACCAAAGAAAGCTCAGTTCGATGAGTGATTTGCAGGAAATTTTGTTCTCTGGTTTTCCATGCTCTATAATCCAAGCATCAAAACAGTTCATCAATGAAACAGAAACTCGTGCCCATAGTATTAAAATCCTTTGGCCCAAACTTTGAAGCATTTACTCCCTCATGTTCTAGAGGACCCAGAGAATGGGGGAATTGCTTTGTAAAAAAATTTCCAAGACAGAACACTGACCTGGTCCTAATCAAGAACTTTATTTGCTCTAAGCAGGTACAAGATAGGACTTGCTGAACAAACATCTGCAAAAAGGCAAAACAATAGTGGAGAATGGGATGGATGCCTCTAGCTGTGTAATGTTGCCAAGGGCTTAGTAATTCCCATTCCAGGGATTTCTGTATTTCAGCTGTGAGTGAAGTTGTTAATTTAAAAATGCTTGGGATTGTTTTGGAAGAAGGAGTTATGTAGAAACGCTTGCCACTGGGATATGGATTCCTTTCCTTCATTTTAGATATTAAATTTTTCACAGGATTATGCAACATTCCAGACCTTCCTTCCACAAAAGCGTCATGAAATGGTTTCTTGACAAGAACACTAAGAAATCAGTACAGACTTACCTGGGCTTTGAGTTGACATCATAGGGCATTGTGTTCACTCACTTCAATTTTGGCTATTAGGTGTGGACTCTAAATCTACTTCCTGAAAAAACTTTTTGCCAATAAAAGTCTGGAATTGCGTGTAAGTTTTTTTTAATCAAAGCTACACCTGTTGTTTATGCTTTACTGAACTATGCATGAACATTAAACCATGAGATATCTGCATGAAGAGAATAACAATTCAGACCCCTTTGAGAGTTTGTGGCAAACAGGATGTAGGACCTTGTTTATGAAGAACCAGCTGATCCCCTTTCCAAACCTGTCCACTGAGACACAATTGTGGCACATCACTTCTTTGGAGCAAGGGTATGTGGAACAAATAGAATATTTACAGCTAGTTAAAATAGTTTTATAATGCTTTTGAGAATTGAACGCATGCTTGTAAAAGTTTCTCAAGGTGTTGTGAGGATATCAGCAGCTGATGGTAGTGGTTAGCGAGGGTTTGAACTGGAGAGAAGACTCTGAAATGTTAGTGAGAATACAGATCACAGTTACACACCTGAAGTGGTTCTGTGTTGATCATCGTGCCATCCAGTTTTCCTGAATCACGAGCAGATGCAGGCAGTGATGCAAAAAGTGATGCAGTGAGTGCCTCAGAGTCAGTTTTGTGTTGGGGTTTTCCAATTATCCCAAGAGCCCTCAGACTTTCTTTTCAGCTGACTGCCTTCAACAAAATCAATCTAGGAACACACTGCCACTGTTCATTTTTCCCATATGAGCTTTTATTTCTATTGACTTAGGTGGGTTGTCAATTAAACAGGAGGAAGAAGACTCTTTACATCAGAAAATACTTATTTATTGCAGGACATCAATTTCCCCAAACAGTGTATGTTCTGCAGTACCTTATCCCACTGCTTGTAAAACCTGTTTCATTTATCGAGAATTCAATTGCCATTATATAAACGTTATTTTAGACGTGCAGAATTTATGAGGTGAGGAGTTGAGGCCGATCCCGCGTGGATGGCGGCTGGAAGTGGCTGCATTTCCCTCAGCAGGGCCGCTAGAGGGAGCCCCAGGCAATGGTTCTCCCTCACGATCTCCGACGGCTTTGAAACTAAAAAAAAAAAAAANGAAAAGGGGGTTTTATAATATTTTAAAGAAAAAATACACGCCGTTTGCTATCACTATATTTTATTTTCACTGCCTAGTCACTGAATTTTTGCTTTAACCTCGGCCAAGTCACCGATCACAAAGCAGCAAGAGAAACGTCCCACATAAGGCTTCAAATTAACCTATTTCTCAAACAGTATTAAAAACAACAAACACAGTGCTGATTGTGTACTCGCAGAAACCTTAGAACAAACAGAAAAAGAAAAATAAAAGTAAGAAACAGCTTAAAACATACTGATCAATCAGGTTTACTAAGACTTAATGCACCTTTGTCTAGTTCAGTCTAGACTAGGCCTTGTCTGCTTTTGGGTTGAAATTATAGAGTTCTGTGCAGTGGAATAAAATTAGTTTTATCAAGTTTTAGATAGCACTCTTATTCCTGAAGGAAGTACATGCTTCTTTGGGAAAAAAAAGAAAAAATAAACTGTTTGCTGTCCAGACAATTTCCATGTTGAAACCAAGTAGTTAGCACACATAATTTTTCAAAATTGGAGCATTCGAGAGGAAATCCAAAAGAAATTAAACATTGTTCTTATCCTTGCTCATAGTGAAATACAATGAAACAATACAGAGAGCCAGACTGTGACAGTTTGCAGATAGTGCATTTGATTTATAGTAAGACCATTGACAACAAAATACTGTTTGTCCTTCTTAACACATGGTTATTCTTTTTCATAACTAGTGACTACCAATATAGCCTAAAGGTCTCAAATTTCCATTTACCCAGTCAAATTAGGTGCTCTCCATTCCAGACTGTTATAATAAAAATAATTTAAGAAACAAATAACTTAGTACTTATGATACTTAGTGGTGAGGAAGAGCTTGCTTCAAAAAGATGGCTATTTATTATGTGAAAAGAACATGAGACAAAAAATACATTTTCTTAAGTGGCTTAGATATACAGTTGAAAAATAGGTGTAATTACTTGCACTACTATGGCAGTTATGGCTGTGGTCATGGCAATAGAAGCTGTAGTTGATCTGGTGCAAAGAGAATTTATATGAGTAAGATTTCAGCCTTCTGAACTCTTATAACTGTTTTTAAACTGATATTAATCACTGAATACTAGGTTTTGTCACTTTAACTGTATCATATAAATTGCAAAACTTGAGCATGGAAGCACCCTAAATTTCATGAACTTCCTTTGAAAATGAACTGAAAAATGAAAACAAGACTACAGGTGGCCAGGATAAATCTTCAAGGTCGTTCAACATAGTTTGACAAAGAAATAAATCTTTATATTTTTATTCTTTACACTAATTTTGTATGTAGGAAAGCTACTGAGCAAAAGTCACTGTCATGGTTTTGTTTGTGTGCCTTGAATAAGCGCAAAGGCAGGGCAAGGTGAACTAGAAAAAAGCTGCTCTTTCTTCACAGCATCACCACAGGGTGACCGGAATTGCTGGAACTACATAAAAAGGAGGCTCAGACTTGCTCAGGAGTTATTGAGGCTTAACAAGTCAATCCATCATCTGACCTAAGCAGGTGACCAAGTCAGTGCTCTCTGCAAGGGCCTGGTAAACCGCAGCACCTTAAACTTGGTCACACTCCCATCCTGTTTAGGATGGTTAGACCACACAGGCAGGAGTTGCTGTGGATAAGCTGATACTGTGCCTTAACGCATTGCTGTTGTAGTCACTTGTGTGCCTGAACCTCTGCTTATAGCGATATATTTCTGCTCATAAAATTCCCTGCACAGACAAGACCAGCTTTTGCTTTTATCATTATTTCAATCGCTTTAGTGTAGATCCAATTACACAGGTATAAAATGTTTCTACTGGCATACCCTGGCATCAGTACAACAGCAGTTAAAGAGATAACTCTAAGACTGGGATAGATGTGTGAGCAACAACAGCTGATCAACAGCAATGCTGATAAAATTTAAATGAGATCAAGCCTAAATCTTATCCTACACTGATAATAGGAATGTCTGTTATGTGTCAGACTTACTGGATGTGAGAGCAGAGCAAGACCAGAAGCTGATCTCAGTAAAACCTCCTTCAAGTTCTTGGGAGTTATCCTTTAATACACGTCAGAGCTATCCAGTTTTTAGCTACACTGTGGGCAGTTGTGTTCTAATGAAAAACCACACAGGCATGGCAGCAGTAAATGCCAGATTGATGATTACCACTAGAGCATATACATTATGGCGTTGTCTAACTTTATTTTAACTACACATCACCTTGTTTTACAATTCCCATAGTGCTCTACACTGTTTCAGCATGTAAAACAGAGAAATAGACTGTAGATCTCTTTAGAGAATATTGTTTTCTCCTGACCACAGCCCTGGGTCAGTATATAAAAAGGCAAAAGCAATTTATTGTGGTCTTTCTCCACTTCTGCTTCTATTTATTTGCGTGCAACTTGTTGTAAATGAGAAGCAGAGGCTGTGATCTGTGCTAGACCTGAACTAAAAATGTCTCACATTGCTCTGTGAAGGAAAAAAGCTCAACCTGTAATCTGTACTGCCATGCAATTCAGGGCATATTCTAGCCATAGTTAAACAAAATGGTTTGTCTGAACTGAAAATAAAGTATCCGTTGCTGTTGATATGTCTGCCAAATTTAAAACATGATCTAAACTGAAGTCGACAGCATAAGCCACTCAAACAAGGCCTCAGGGATTCCAAAATGTGCCTTAATATTTATTTTTCATACTTGATTGCAGGTTATGCACAGGTAAGTGTAGTGCTACCCTGAGGGTTTTAAGTGTAACGTAGTCAACCATGATAATACTTTCAGTACCTCAGAAGACAGTTCCCACAATGACTAATATGAAATGAAAGCAAAGCTGAGTGTTTTTCAGACCAGTGTTAAGTTTCCTCTAGAGTTATTTGATAGATTTCTGAAATGTTTTCAGTATTTGCCTACTAATAAGACAAAAACAAGTGTCACCCCATTTGTGATACACTGAGTTACAGCACTCAAAGCCCCTCTAACATTAACTTGCTTTTATAACCCTGTAATACATGAGAAATTGCTGCCCTCGTCTCCATCTACTACTTCCTGCAGTAATTTGGACTGGTATTTACCAGTCATTTCCTCAAAAATGAATCACTAACCACTGACACATCCATGTAGTAGTGACTAAAACAAATTAGCCTTAATTAGTCTTCTTTAGGCACTTGCATCCATTTTAACGTATCTTTTGGGGATGAAACATGTAAGAACTAGACGTACAAATCCTGTGTCCTAACAAACATTTCTCTTAGCCTTAATAATTTTGAAACAGAAATGCAGTCTTATACTTTATTTGAAGATATTTTTATATATCACTCAGATACACAAAAACAGTGCTGTGCCTGAGAAGAAAACTTCAGATCACACTCACCAGCTCTAGCTGCTTGATGGTATTCAACTGATACAAACACAGAGCACATGTCAAGCGGCTTTATGTTGTTAGAATAGCACAGGACACCAAAAAAAAAAGAAAGGTGCTACTGAACTGAATTTTCCCTCTGAGGAAAGAAAACGAAGGTAAAACCTAAAGTTAAGCTTAAGCTTGTTACGCAGTCTGTTGCTGGAAGTCGAACTTGCAGAATGGGATCAACAAAACTGACCATGTTAAGTGGAGAAACATAGAACAGAATGCTGTATCTTGAATTTCTGCCCCTCTTTCAAGTTTACTGTCACCATGAGTTTTTCCCTTGCTTTGGCATTTATAGCACAGAAATCTCTCTGGAAATACACAGTTTGTGAAGCGAGAAGGCTTACACAAGAAAGGAGCAGGGATGTCCTCTTGCCCTTTTGCTGTAAGCAGCTCTGTTGTCACAGTGTATTCACAGGAGACCAGGTCCTGTTCTTCCCTGCCTGCTACTGGGGAAACTGGTCTCATTTTTCTTTGGAGTCTTCTTCCTTTGTCACTTCAACTTAAAATCTGGCTGCTCTCAAAACATTTCATTCTGTCTCATTTGTTTTAACAGCCATGTTTGTAGGGCAAGCCAAATTCTACTTGAAAGTATGGGATAATAATTCTAATGATTGTGCTTATGTTCTCTGCATTGTGATTTTCTTCTTGGCTGTAAAAAGATGCTTTACCACAATTCAGTGTTAATTTTGGAGGTACCATCTTGAAACAATGAGAAGCAGTTCCTTTCCCCTTATCATCATCATAGCCATGTTTTTGAATTAAGTATTAAAGCATAAAAATATAGACCTTAATCTATTGTAGTGTTTCAAGACTACTGTTGGATTCATTACTTATGAAAAATCAAAAATTTTAGTCTTTGTTTTCTTGCTTTCTAAAAACCGAATGATGCATGTATAAACCAAGAGAGAGTGTTGGAGATTTGTGTGGATTATGAACTTATTCACTTCAAGGGACTTCAGTGACATTGTACTAAACTGAAAAACAGAGCTAAAGTGGTTTGTTCTGTCACCAGGGCCCCTGAAATGTACTTAGAACCTTTCTCATAGTATATTACTCACATTTTTAATTCATGTTGCACATCAAGAAAGTTAAAATCTTACTTCCTCTACTTTTTCTTCCACTTCTTGTTTCTTTGTCATCTTGGAGACTCATGGTATTTCTTTCTCAAACTATGTGCAACAGTATTTTTATATGCTGTAGCTTCATTTTGAACCTATACTGTTTTGTAAACCAGTAGTGACATTAAACTGCACCCCTTTATAAATGAGGTTTATGAAGTAGCCATTCAGAGTTGACAGCTTCATTCTGCTCTTCGATTATTGTTAATGAGAGCTTTGAGTATCACTGTTCCTTTGTCCATTACCTTGAAGAACAAAACAGCATTGGGTTCTTATATAAGGGAAAGGATCTTCTAGTATTTCTTTTCTCAAACCTCAAATAGCTCTGTTTTACCTTTTTAATAATCCCCAACTTTAAAAACACTTTCCTGTCTCAGCCAGTAATTTTGCTCCCGATGAGGAAGATGCCATTACCTTACCCCAACTTGCCTCACCTTCCTTTGGCAGACCAGAGACTCCTCTCCATGCAGAGATCCCTGAAGCAGAGGTGACTCCATCAAAACAATTTGCAGATTAGCTCTGCCTTTCAAATTGGACTAATATGATTATATTCTATCACACTAAAATGATTACATTGCTTTTAGGCTTTATTTCTGTGGTCCTGCACATTGCTGCCCTTCTGGTGTACAGACTCACCTACTTGGTGACCACTGCATTTCTTAGGCTGTGTGAACTCCTTCACAACATTCCAGAGTTAAATTCATGGTGACTGTGTTTTGTGACAGTGAGAATGCTCTGCTACACTACAAATGCTTTCCAGTTTCATCCTCCCTGCCACCTTGGCAGAATCCATCCTTGCACTATTTCCACTTTATGTTTTATTAAAGTTATTAAATGTGTTCTTTTGGCACGATGAGAGTGACTATGAAACCTAGCCTGCCAGAGAGTGGTGCATCCAAGTATTTCCCAGAATAAAAAGAGTGATTGCTAGTGAGTTGCAAATCTCAGTTTAAAGTAAGAAATACTGATTCTTATTTCCTGTCCTAGGCAGCCAGTCCCTTACGCATGCTCCAGTGACAAATTTCTGCAAATAAATCTCATCATCGGGCACCCTTCTACTTTGTACCAACCCCAGAATGCATTACTGCACTGGCTCTTTAAACACAGGAAAGTAAAAAGCATTTCACAGAATTAATTTCCTCTCTTTCATGAGAGAGAGATATAATGCATTAACTGATTTGAAAACAGAGTGAGCTTCTTTTATAAGATGGTCACTCACTAGGCAGGCTTTCCACAGGGCACAGGAGCTGCAGTAAACAATCACTTACACAGAAGGAAGCTCTCTAGTGCCCTGTCATGCTAATGTTTGTAGAGAAACTAAAAAAAAAAATAAACTAAACCAACTAACATTTCATTGCATGTTGAAAAGAAAGTGTAAGCACTCTGTTTAGAAAGCTTTAAAGCATAATTGAAATTCAACATGCAGATTTCTGTGTTATTACCATGCTCTATGCACTAGCTCATTTGCTGAGCAGCCAGCATTTTAAACCACACATTGCAAGAACTTTGTGCTGGTGCAATAACAATGTAGAAAAATTAGGATGACAGCACAAGTATGCTCAGCCCCATAAACATTCTTCAGCTCAAACAAGAACTACAGTGCAGTGCTAGCCTATGTGCTATGAGACTGGAATATTTCTGCTTCCATGTACAGATGGAGCACAGATCACTAGTATGCTGACAAGCTGAACTCAAAACAAAGAGATAAGCTACATATGTACTGGCAGGTAAGCTTACTGATCTTTTTAACCCAGTGAACATCTGATGTGATGGGAGATTCACTAAATTGTAGATTGCAAATCAAGGTCAGACTGAAGGGTGACTTAGTATTTCATAGCATTCTCTCTGCTTCACTGACTGAAAGCAGTCGTGAATTCCAGAGTACTTTCTTTGGTATTTTAGTCTGAAAGTAATTTGAAAATGTATTTGATTGTAGAACTAAGTACGTGTAAACTCAAACTGACAAGAAGTGGCAGGAAAAATTATTTGAAAAAAAAAAAATAATTTTAAACTTATACTAGCACACTGCTAATGCTGCTGTTCACAAAGGGCACAAAAAGACTTAGGGGACCATGTCCACGACTCAGAGGGCCAGGAGGCTCAACTGGCACTGCAATAGTCCAGCCTAACCCTTCATTTTGCTGACTACAGTCACAGCAAAGGGTTGCATTGGTATGAGAATGTGTGTGAGTGGAGCCTCCTCTTTGCTTTGGGAGATGGATGATGCTGGCAGAGCATTCCAAAGCCACAGTGCACGGGAGAATCTGGGTCACTGTGCAGTGTGTTCGCTGTGCCAAATCATAGCAGTAGGGAAGCAATGAGACCACTAGCATAACGGGAGCTCCTGGTTGCTGAATGTACATCTTCAGCACACAATAGAGAACAACTTTTATTTGCATTGTAAGGTAGTTTTAGTTTTGTTGTCAGAATTAATAATTTTAAAGAAAAGTGTGTACAGGGGAACAGTGTGTGAAAAAAGAGCATTTACACACACGGCTGTGTATTTACACTCATTGAGGTTTTTGCCATTCATGGCATACTGCAGGACTCACTGCCTCTAGTAGCACTCAATGAAATGTCTGTTCTCTGAATCAGTCTCCTATTTGTCTAAGAAATCTTTCTATTTTGTCCAATCTAAAGAAGTATTTGTAAGCAGAAAATATAACCTA
This sequence comes from Serilophus lunatus, assembly GCA_013399895.1. NCBI lineage: Eukaryota > Metazoa > Chordata > Aves > Passeriformes > Eurylaimidae > Serilophus > Serilophus lunatus. The sequence continues at coordinate 1,293,434 of VXBA01005117.1, forward strand.
TACATTGAGCAGAGGAATACATTAGCTTTCTAAGAAGGGCGCGAAAGAAACTGTGGTGTTGGATTAGAGTTGAATTTGCCTATAAGTGGAAATCATTAGCAAGGCAGGCTGAGTGAAAAGAAAAGATTCCCTGGCAACCCTCCCCCTCTCCAAAGCCTGCTCAGGCAGAAAAATCCCAGGGCCCTGCATACATATTCCAGTGATCCACTATGGGGCAGTAACAACAAAAACATTCCCCAGCAAAACAAGGCGCTTTCAAACAGCCACTTCGCCTCTTCTGAGCACAGGATACAAAGAAACAGCTCTAGGAACATAATCCGAACATTAGGATTTCCATCCTTATATTACAAAATGTTATTAGGCTTTTTGGGAAACATTTTATAGGTATGCTTGAACTCCTGACACAGAGCTCTGGCATCCAGCTATTTGGAAGCTGTTACTCGGTTTTAGGGCAATGAATAGAGGTTGTGTTTGAGATATCCAAGACTCTAAGACACTATCTGGCTTTTCTGTGTGTGCATGAACTCTTTTCTTACCTGAGGGCTGAGTAAATAAGTTCTTTTCAAGTGATTATGCTCTGTGCAAGAATTTTGACTTGTAAGGTATGGAAACCCCTGAAGATTAGGTATTTTTGTGCTGTCTTTGTTCCTCTCAGGGTAGAATCTTCCGCGAACAGAAGTTATCACAAAAAATTATTTTGCGTCCTAAGGGTAAAAGAATATACTTTGTTCAGTTTTGGATGTAGCTTGGAACCAAAATTACTGAGCTGCTTTAAATCCAACAATTCACATCTAGAGGTTCAAAATTAGATCAATAATTTTTGTCTTCGTTTCTTCTATCCCAACCATTCTGTAGTTTTAATATTATCAATGGAAAATGAAGAAATTAGCTTTTCTTTCTTTTTGCATGGTACCAAAAATATTAAAAAGAGGCTGTTTAAAGATCTCTAATTACGATCTGAATTTTCTATAAATACAAAATTCCAGAAACATCCATTCCAAACAAATTTTGCCCTTTAGTGCTGCAGAAATTTGTACCAGATGAGTAGTGTGTGCTGCAATATAGAATCTGTAAAAAGTCTAAGTATCATACTTCAATTGAAGTGTTAGAAAAAGAGGATCAAGACATAAAGAGAGCTGAATTACAGCCATGGCTCTTCAGTTACACTTTGAAGATCATTTTCATTTCCATTTTGATCTTAAATCTTACTCATAAGTAATTAACATTTGGGGATGGATGACAGATGGTTTGTACCACCTTGTCTTTTTGGGCAGTCTTTTCTTGTCTTGGCTTTGCAAGACATATTCCAGACCTAAAATAATTTTTTTTATTTTTTGGGGGGGGTGGGAAAGAAAAAGAAAGAGAAAAGGAGATAAATGAACTGTTTTTGGCTTGCAGACAGCAATGTGAAAAAGTTGAAAGTTTCTTCTAGTATTTAAACATCCATCTAATTATGTTTTTATTTATTTTTATATTTAAATGTATTTCAAATATTTATCAGATCTGTGGCTTGTCTCCATTTTTAAGAACAAGAAGGCTAAAAATGTAGTGTATGTAATACCAAGAGCAATATTCCACATACTTCTCTTCATATATCCCAATTAATGAATCTTACAGCTGATTCTACTGATACTCTAGGATATGAAAGATTCAACTCATTTCATTTGAAAACTGGAGATCCCTTACTGTTGTTCCTTGGGTTTACAGCATTCAGGATTCTCATGTTTATCTTCACAGTTTGCTTTGCTTTACTTTTTCATTGAATAGAAACATCATGAAAAATTAAGAAGAAAAAAAGTATTTGGAAGTTTTATTAATTTAAGGATACCTCAGGGACTAAGCAGGCAGTTGAATTTTCAGTCAAAAGACCTGTAAGTGCTCATTACTAAGCCTGCCAAGGTGGCATTAAGCATCATCTTCAAATTTAAGAGTTTCCCATCAGTTCTTTAAGAGAATTGAGGTAAAATTCCTGTTTATTCTTAAAGTGGAAAATGTGCTTGAGAAAATTAGATACAACATTTTTTACCCACAGGAAAAAGGTAAGAAAAAAAGAAAATTAAGGAAGTTGAAAATACCTATGCACCTTTATTCAAAACTTGGATTCTTTTGATTTGATATCTCAGCGTTCACTTTTTCAATCTTTTGTCTCAAAATATACCTATACTTGCTCATTTGCATAACTAACAGCTTGCGAATTAAAGGGGAAAAGAAAGAAAATCAAGACTACTTCTTAGAAAAATTAAATACATTAAATCTCAACTGCAGCTGAGATCCTACACCTTGCTCTACTGTTCCAGGGCTGCAAATTTGCCTTGGTAATTTGAGCCAACCAGCACCTTTAATTTTTTCACACCTTTCCTCTCCTTCCTCACCTAGTTTCAGTTAGTACCCAGATCCTTTGTGCTCTGTTATCTTCTGTGTAAAATGCTGTTCTTTCCTTTATCAACACCAAAATCCAGGAATTCAAAGTTTTATAATGCTCAATCAAAATTATTTATCAGTGTCACACTTGCCAGTAGCAGATTATTCTTTGTCTTCTTTATGCTGTCCTGGCCCTGCATAAAATTATGAAGAACTTTGACATTTACAAGTAGAGTGGAGTACAATCATACTGTTCTCTGGTTTTCAAGTAAAATTTTATTAACTCTGTCTCAGATCTTATCAGGATCCTGCTATGTTTCTTTGCAGCATAAATAAATATCTTAGACTCTCAGAGTACAAATTCCCCTATGATTTCTTGAGGGGTTTTCTTTGTTTACCTCCTAGTTGGATCAAATTTTGGGCCTTAACTAGCTGCCTAGGGATGGTGAAAGAGGTTATAGAGTGTGGATTCCCTGTCTTCATAAGCTACAACATCTTTGTAGTGAGGACTCTGGGTAAATCACCTCAGTGATTATATTTTTTCAATGTCTATTACAATTGTAATGTGATTAGTTCTCTTATCTAATTATATTGGTGCTGGTTTTTGTTTTTAGAAGGATTTAATTAATTAACCAGAACTATCTAGGAACATGATTTTAAACAGGAACAGGGGGAGTTTTGAAATGATCTAGCCATTTCTAGTATAAATTCAGTGTTTGTGCACAAGTTCTCTGTTTTTGACACCAAATCCACGGGATTTGCTATAAAATGTGGTTGGAGCTGGTGGAGGTGGTTTGGAGGGAGAGGGGTTAGACTTGTCCTGGAACTGCTTTAAACATCTACTTTAATCCATTTGATTGTCTTCCACTGACCAGCTTGTACATGAAAATATGTAAGTGAAATAAGGAAGGTAAAAGATCATCATACTTCAGAATTTTACTTGCTAGTTACTGGTTTTCCTTCACAGAGTCTGCAAACAAGTCTGCCCTGGCAACACTGATTAAATATACCAGGTATAAAGTGTAAGTGGCAGTAGAAACCTTGTTGAACGATGCAATGATACTGTGTTTCTTAACTTGGAAGGTTGTTCATCCAGCCTGCTCAGCCAGGATGTTCATTTGGCCCATTTACCATTTATGAGACATTGTGTTAGCACTGAATTAGCTTATAGATTGTTTTAATATGACTTGAAGCAGTAGGGTGTATAATTGTTTGAATGCTTCTTTCCACTGACTGAACAACATTACTTCTTTCTGCACCTGAGAAAGATTTTTCCTCCACCTGAACACTTAACAAGCAAATTTCCAGATATTCAGGAGCAAATGCAAACAATTTAGAACAAATCTGGTTGCCAAGATTAGGTCCTAAAATGAAACTCTACCAAACAGAGCCAGTACAGCTGAGTTTTGTAGTGTTTTCTTTTCAGTTCTTCCTCTTATTGTTTACTTCAGGAAGGCATTGCAGTGCAGCACACTTCCTTATCTTAATCTCTATTTCTTGAAGAGAAAAGTAGATTTAAACCCTCTCTACAGTAAGTTCCCTATATACAAAGGGAATAAAGACTCAATGGGATGAGTAGCTTTCAGTACCATTTAACATTTGACTGCCATTTATTTTCTCCCACAGGTTTCTGGGAACTGTGTCATATTGTTGATGTTATGAGTTAAATTTCCTGCTAATTCCTAAGTGGACTTTGCCAATGAAACCCAGGCTTAGGAATCCCTACAATACTGCACATTGCCTACACATATACAGTCTACAAAGTAATCCCATCAATCATACTAGTGTCTGTTAAATACCATTATGTGACTTAATTAATGTCTGCCTAGCATTTTCAGATTCATAAGCAGTCAAAAACATTACCATGATGTTCTTAACAGCTGCTAAATTTCTTTTATAAGCCAGAAATAAAACACAGAGTAAAGGTGGTCAGATGGGTTGACAATTAATTGGAAAATCACCAAAGAGTACATGGTGAGGAAAGCAATTACTGTAAAATGCAGAAATGAGAAAATGCAGCCATTAGGGATATCTGGTATTAAACCTTCAAAGGAATGTAAATATTTAAATTTTTCAAATTATTTTTGTATAATGCATTAGCTTGCAATGAATGTGGCACATAATATATGTAAAAGTACTCCTTGGTCAGCAAGGGAGGTAGCAAAATGCCTGACATGAAAACTTGTGTGAAAAGCATATTTATACTTAGTAGATTGATGAGAAGGCAACACATTTATGTTATTCTAAATATAAAACACCGAATATGTTTATTTACAGGCTCTTCCTTAGAAAGTTGCCATTTACAAAGTCATGCATTTGGGTCAGCTGAAAAGAAGTGGCATGAATGGACTACATGAGTGGAGTTACAACACAAATAATTGGTAATAATGACAATTACAGGCACCTTTTTATTTAAATTGTATGATATGCTAAGGCTTGCAATATTCTTGTATGAGGCCTAGTATGATGTCTGCTTTATATACAGGTAGATAAAAAAAGATTGAAGTTACCTGATCAAGGGCTCTATATTTGATCCTTACAGACTCATAGGGACCTCAAAGATCATCTTGTTCTAACCCTTGCCATGGACACGGACACCTCCCACTATCCCAGGTTGCTCAGAGCCCCATCCAACCTGGTCTTGGACACTTCCAGGGATGGAACATACACAGCTTCTCTGGACAACATGTGCCAGGACCCCACCACCCTCATTGTAAAAAAATTTCTCTTAATATATAAACTAAAGCCACTCTCAGTTTGAAGCCATTCCCTCTTGTCCTGTCACTTCATGCACTGGAAATAGTCTTTCTCTATATACTTGGATGATTCTTGCATGTATGTGAGCACACAAGATAAAAGTGTACAAACCAAGCAAATGCCATTATAAGCTAAAAGATCTCTCACTCAAACTTCCTCATTACAAAGTTAGGAGAAAAAACTGTATCAGATTCAAAAGATCAGGAGTTAGATGTCCTCATGCTGTAGTTCTGTGGTCACCGATAATGCACAATGGTGACATGTTTGCAGTAGTGACAAACATCCCAAATGCCACTGTAATTGCCCCCTTTGGGCACTTTGTAATGAAGAGGCCAGGAGGCTGGGCAATAAAGAATGGTGGCTGGCCAAATGTAAGTTTTATTTTGTACAGTCCACTAAGAAATAAGGTTGCACATAAAATACTGAATTGCCCATTTTAATCCACTCAGTAATGCTGTAGTATAGAACCTCCCTTTGGTAAGACACATTTTGCCCTCTGAAGAACTTGCAAGAAAAGCAGATGAGGAGCAGGACAGGAAAGAGGCCCAGAGTGATCTGCTTGGGTCACACATCTGAGAACAAGAGCAACAGCTGGGGACAGAACTCAGGTCCCTCTGCTCCAGGTAGTACATCAAATGCTATGTTGTGTTACTTGGCCAACACAGCACTGGGAGTTTGGTTACTGTAAGAATACTATAAAATTACGAGTGTCTACAAGTGCACAGCAGCATTTGGGATCCATTGTGTCTAGTACTTACCACTGAAAAGGAGCCTAGAAGAGTCCCTTGCTTTTGCTTTTTCAGAAATCTATCATCGACACAGAGGAATAGATATCAAAAGAGGCTTGAAAATGATTTATTGAAAAATGTACTTCTTGTCAGCTGAACTAGACAGATGAATGTAGAAGCAGCCACACTTTTATTACGCTCACATAAAATAAGAGGTGTACATAGTTCTGGAGTCCCTCAAAGGTCCCTTCATCAGTTATCATCTTCCATTCTTGTGAAAGGAGCACTGAGACCTTCAAATCATGTGCACCAGCCAAATTTTCTCTTCCCCTCAATCTAATAAAGGTCTCTTTATAGCAAAAATGCTACTATCTCTCCCACTCTGAAAAAAATTCTGCTACAACTCCATTACGGAGAAGGATCTTAAATAACAGCAAGGAAACCTGCTTGGTTTTACCAATTGCTTTAGTGAAGGAGAGATTTACTGGTGTGTATCTCTGTAGATATAAACTAAAACCAAGTAAGATGGAATTGAATAATAACTAGGAAACAAGACATTTGTGGAGGAAGAGGTAGATTGCAAGACACAGTAAATACAGTGAAGGGGGGGAAAGTAATAATTTGATCATAGTATCAAGTAAATAAAAATCTTAGAGTTGCACTGTCAAGGGTTAAATTTCACAGAAAATTGTACTTTCAATTCTGATCACACAGATAGTGGAGTGATCAGATTTGGTTGCACTGTAAAGCTCTGTGGGCTAATACTTGAAAAAATGCATCAATTCACTAAGTATTACTGCATTTTAATCATTATATGAAATGTAAAAAAGGATAAAAACTCAAACATTTTTACTGCTTTGAAATGCCAGCCAGGTTTTCTGGTAAACTTCTAATGTCCTCTTTGGCTTTCTGCATAAAAGTATGTCTGAAATAGAGTGTTCTGTATGAAACTGGAACAGGAATACTTCACTTTTGTTATCCCTTGAGACCTGAATCTCCTGTTTGGGGAATGAGGTGGCTGCAGTGGCTGTGGGGCAGAGACACAGGTTGTGTGCTATGAATCAAAGAGAGAATTTTGGCACATCATGTTGGAGTGAAGAAACAGTGCCGTGGGGCCGTGGAGAAGGTGTGCAGGGAGTGCCAGGAACAAAGAAAACAGAAACAAAGTGAGGAGCCAGCTGTGAACAGCGCTGTTCAGTTCTGCCATGGAACAAGCTCTTCTGGAAAACATGCAAGAACTTCACCATAATTTAAAGCCATTTTTAAATTATTACTAAAATGACCTAAATTATGTTTTCTTTGCTTTTACCCATGTATTTAAAATGCGAAAGAAAATGACTGCTAAAGATGCCTGATAGTGCATATTTTCTTGGAGGTATATTTTCATATCAAGCAAATGTCAGTACAAACACCTGCAATTTGTATTGTTTGTAACAGTAAGAAACAAATGTAGATTGTCTTGCAATCAGAATAAGGCTACTGATTCATTGTGGCTGTTGGTATGTGTATTTTTGCACTTCAAAATGTGAACAAGAGCCTGTTGATTATTAAAAACACTGCTCCTTGTCTACAAAAAAATGAAGTCTTCCATGAAGAACAATCTGAATTACAATGGATTTTGAAGAGAATGCTCTACCAAAATTTGTTGCTTCTTTACAAGTAATTTGGTTAACACTTAATTTCAAAGTAAGTGCAGAAAAACACTGAAATATATTACTATGAGAAAGATACTGAAATTAATTTAAAGGTTATCACAGGTACCACGACAAAGAATAACAAAACTGTAAGACTTTGTATTTTGTTTTTTTTTCTCTCTCTCTGTTTTATACAGCTGGGGTAGCCTAAGATCTGTGTGTGTTAGCAGAAGAAGATGAAGATTTGTGCTGAACTTTACCAGAAGCATATTAAATTTGTATTCATTCCCTTCTCTGTTGGTTGACACATTTGTATAGAAAACAAAATCTTCACGTGTCTTTGCTCTATGCCTGAGAAACGTGGAAAAGACATGAGTTGCCCAACCTTTGTTCCACCCTTTGTGCCTGCAGTGAGCAAGTGAAGGACTCCACAGAGGTATGTTTTTGTCTCCCAGTACTTTCGTGTCACAGTTTGTCCCTGTAAATGAAAAACCAAATGGTGTTTCTGAGCAGATGACAGGTCTGGTCCTTCAGGCTTTCTGGGCCTGAAGAAAAATCTCCTCATGTCAATTAAAGTCTGCAGAGGGGTTTCTGTGGGTAAGTGGTTGAGAAAACAGCCTGTGGGGTACTTGCAGATGCTGCGCTCAAAATTTGTACAAAAGGTAGAAAAAAATTAGCAGTCAGTTAAAAACAGAAAGTTGAAATATTCGGCATAGATTTTTTTGTTGTTGTTGTTACTGATTTCAATATTTTCCTTCACTTGCTTTTTAATTTTTCAGTAACAAAAAAAAAAATAGCATGACACATTTAAAATGTGATTCATTTCAAAAGAAAAGAAAAAAGGATGTATGTATTATTGCACTTATTTGATGTCTTGTTACTGTCACGGTCTATTGTATTGCAGGAACTAGAATATAATCAAAGGACTATCTGTGTGTGGATGTAACTTTTAAACTTCTTCTGATACTAAACAGTACTATTTTAGTTCCTGCTCTTGTTGTTCAAATAATTACACAGGTTTCCATGCACCATCATTGTAGAAAAGAGAAATGGCATCAGTCCATCAGGGCATTCTGCATAGTCCTGGTTTTTGATATATTGAGTTACACACTTGATAAAAAGCCAAGGATATAAGGATATAAAACTTCTAACTTGGATATAACCCTTACAAAATGAATTTGAGGGTATTTTTATTCAAGTACAACAGGGCAAGTGAATTGTTTAGGTCAGAGCTGTGGCCCACCTCGTTGCCTGACTTCATTTAAAATGATGCCCTTGTACAGAGCTGACCATTAACTGAGCATTCCCTCATTCTTTGGAAAACTGTATTGTAACATGCCAACCTCAGAAAAAAATTAAATAGTTTCAGTCCAAATTTAAACAGATTATCTACTCATTGGAAATATTTTTTTTTATTTTCCTTTTTTCTGTACTTAAATATCGGAAATTTGTTTCATTACATTACATGGCCAGGCTTCCATTAAAACAATAACTGATGCAGATTTCTATATAGCATAATACTAATTTTTCATAACTAAATAAAAGACAATAATATTTAACTGTGGATTAAAAATCACAAGCCTCCCATAAATAGTGAGAAATTCTTCATCAATTTATAACAAGCTATAAATAAACACTATCAGATTTTTTCACATGCTAGTGTTACGAGATTATTTTAAAAGTCACAATTCTTTCAGTAAATTCTTAAAACAGAATTATTTTTCTAGTAGTTCATGAGTAAAAGATTTTTAATTAAGAGAAAAATAGTGAAGAATCCTTATATTCTAGGCAGTTATGTCTGAAGAAATTAAAACAATGCATTTAAGGGATTAATAACTGAGAAGTCAGAGGGAAAATGTCATCCACCTGAAGACTTTTCTGATAGGATCCTAAAGTAATTGGTTCTTTGTCCTTCACTGCTTGACATATTGTCAATGAGTTTGAAGAAAACATCAAATCATCCAAGATAATTACTGTGGATTACACAAAGACAGATAATGAAGAGGCCAGGTCACTGATCCAGGTAGCTGAGGTGAATTCAAATAAATACGATGTATTACAAGACAGCCAGATTAAAAAAAAAATCCATAAATTTAGGCCCAAAAATAAAGGTAATGCTTGCATGTTCAGCATGATTCATAAATAAATCACGTTCTCATTAAGAATACTCATTTTACTAATTTTCATTAGGGATCTTTGTTACTCTTCTAAAAAAATTGATCTACTTGTTATTCTTGTATGACGCTTTTCTGACTTCTCCTGTATTTACTTTAGACAAAGAAACTGGTTACATAAATTGAGTTTTACAAATGTATCACAAAATGCTCTTTCCCTTTGGTAACAATTTGGTAACCAAATATCCAAGATGAAAGACAAAGACAATTGTTTCTGGAAACAGATCTTTCTCTTGCACATCTCTGTAGGATATAATTCATTAAAATGTTATGTTCCTTTTTGTTTTCCATCACTGTCCCCTTCATAGTAGTGAGAACTCTCTCTGCATATCAATTGTATAACCTTCTTGCTTGATGCTGGCTGCCCCTGCTTTGTTCTTTAAGTGAATGTTGTCACTACAGTCCATGTGGCATTGTAGGAATCTTGAGATAATGAAAAGAATAGTGTTCATCTTCATATAGATTCCTGTGGCACTCCTGTACTTGCTGAACTCCTTCAAAACTATTCCCACTTGCTAGTCTCCTTTGATTTGAAATCTGCTTTTATTCATCTACTCCAGTAACTCAGATATTTTAAGGCAACTTTGTAGATTTGCCTCTAAAGCTTTGCAAAAATGTAGGTAAACTGTATTACTTCTCTTACATCTTTCTTATAAAGTGTCTTTTTTTCCCTTAAGTTTCAAAAATGTCTTTGTTAATATCCTTCATTAATGGCTGAAGCAATTGAATGTTTTGTGAATAAACGTTATTGTGTACTGACAACCTTACAGAGCACTGGAAAGGCAGGGAACAGGTTGGGGAATTGGACTTCAGCTAAGAAGATGCTCCTGCTCAGAGCCAGATTCGTGTGTAGGGATTGTCATGTTAACTGAGCACCAAGCATCTGCAGCAAAAGAATTGTTCTGGGAACCATGGAATTTAAACACTCTTCTGTTTCTTGTTTTGGCACTTGTGCTTTGACTATGGCCTCTGTTAGTCATCACCTTCTCTACTGTGAACAATCAGCCCAGGCACTAATGCGCACTTTGAGCTTTCCCTTATTTAAACATTTTGTTGGTCATCTGTACACAGAGATCCTCAACAGCCTTTCTTCTATAACTTTTCTTGCCTTAGTACAATTTTGAAACAGTCATCACAGATTTACACACTTTTTTCCTGCCTAAGGAATTAATCGATTTGCATATCTAATTATATTTTAACAGGATACATACCTGTGCTACTTCATTCCATTCTCATTCCTTGTAAAAGCAATAGAATGGCAAGTCAGCTGCAGTTGGTATTTTACAATTTGAAAATAGTATTTCTGTTTAAAATTTATCTGGCTCTGCATTCCCAGCGATTCTTTTGGTTAAATCCTAATTTCAGATTTTATCAGTGGTGAGTGAATCATGCTTTCCTATTTCCCTTGGCCTGTGTTAAAGATCCTTTCCAGGGTAAATTATAGTGCTTAGAATTTGTTTTCCTGACCAGTTCTGTAATTTATATTAATTTTCTGATTGATCAAGTGTCTGTTCTTGAAAGTATGCTAAGAGTTTCCTTATGCTCCTTTTGAACCCTACCAAAGAGCTGCGAGTTGAAATCCTCATAATGGAAACTGATACAGACTTAAACTGAAACAGATGTTGGTGTGGGAGCCAGTGAAACAGGGAACAGTCACTGCTCCACGTTTAGTTTTTATTAAATAGTGCCCTGGGGGCTGCAGCATTCAGCTGGTTTGTGTCAGGGCCTGGCTGCACTAATGAGCCTTAATTGCCCTGACCAGACTAACCTGGAGCCTCACCCAGATCCCAGCTCTGGGGCTCTTGCCTGTGCTGTGCCACAGAAATACCTGTCCCCAACATATCTCCTGCTGTCTTGGCTTATGGATTGCTTTGTCCTGGATGAACCTGCGAACTGTGTTGTGAGTGTCTTGTCTCCAGGCTCATCTCTGATTCTGTTTCCAGTCCGGTTTAATTTGCATATAGTCTACATCCAGTCCTGTCTCTGACCCTGTCTCTTGTTGCTTCTGACTTGCCTGCCTGACCTTGCCTTGTCTGGACTTTCTGGAACATGTCCCCCTCTAGCTAGGACCTGTTTCATCCTGTGTCCCCTGGTTTGTGAGAATGCACTTGTCTGGTTTAGTTTATCTGTAGTCAGAGAAGCTCATCTTCTTGGTCTTCAAACTGAAAGAGAGCAGGCTTAGATATTGGGGAAAAAATTCTTCCCTCTGTGGATGGTGGAGCCCTGGCACAGGTTGCCGAGGGAAGCTGTGGCTGCGCCATCACTGGAAGTGTCCAAGATCAGGTTGGAAGGTGCTTGGAGGAACCTGGGATAATGAAAGGTGTCCCTGTCCATGACAGGGGGTGGGACTGGATGGTCTTTAGAGCCCCTTCCTACCCAAATTGTTCTGTGATTGTATCACAGTTGACAATTTATTTGTGGCATCAAATTTTCAATCTCTTGGAGAGCTGTTCAAAGACATTGTGAAGGTTCTGTCATCACACAAAGGCTTGTGTTGCACAACTTACACAAATGAACTAGTATAAAACAAAGCAAAAAAAAAAATATCCACTTTATATTTGAAAGAGAAACTTTCCCTGCCAGTGGAGTTCCCACATCAGCAATACTGCAAAGACCTAATGGGCAAAGCAAATGAAATCTGATTAAGGAATGTTTCCCTTAAAGGTAATCTTAGAAGCGTAAGCAAAATTGACAGTTGCCATCTGTAATCTGGAACCTCTCTAGATTTCATTTGATTTCTGCAAACCTGTGAGTTTTGAATAAAGAGAAAATCTCTGTGGTCCACATAATATGTTTAGGGACATGAAATGCGTAGACAAAAAAGCAAGAAAGGAGAAGGGAAAAAAATCAATCATAATGTTATTTCTGCATGCAGCACTACTAAGACTGGGTAGAAAAGTCTAGTATGGTATTAGAATCTTCTCTTTCCTTTTTGTCTGTTTTTAGAATACAGAATTTACTTTTAAATAAAATAGTGTGATGAATGAGAATATTTCTTAAATTCAATAAGCCCTGCAGGAAAAAGTGAAATAGAAATAAATATAAGCGGTAAAATTTGTTTAGTGAAGGAACTGTAACTATTTATTGGGGTTTGTTCCTTAACATGAAATTCAAACAACCTTAAGCTGTCTAAGAAATGGGAGTAATTTTGTGGAATAAGACCCACAGAACTGTTTGGTGTATGAACTGCTCTTCAGCATTTTTATGTACATATGTCCAGTGAACTCCTATATCTTCCTCCTGCTCCCTGCACTTGTGCCAGGAGCAGTTCAGGGCAATGTGCTCATCCAGGGGATTGAGGGAAGCAGAGGGTCCTATAGTACTGGTATGTCAAAAGAGTGGGGGAAAAGGAATGTTTCTTGTGTGTTTCTGAGGTACAAAATAGCTTAAAACAGTATGACAGGAGAAAAAAACAAGCTTTTGAAAGCCCTGAAGCGACTGAATGTTTTATAATGGTAACTTGGTTGGTAAAAATCTACTGTTCTGCAGAGGATGTACCAGATGATAAAGCTTTTCTACAGAAATGTTTGCTTTCATTCTGCTTTTATGGAAGAATTCTTCTATTTGAGTAGTTGAATCTCTGCACAGGAAGAAACAGTGTCCAGTATGATAGAGGTAACGGAATTAAAACCTGAGAAAAATTTGATACCGTGAAAATTAAATAAGTAATGAGCGAAAAACAGGTAGTTGTAGGTTTGTATTCCTTTCTTGCCTTCATTTAACCCGCTAAACAAGTGGTGCTCAGTATTTCAGTAATGGAGACATGATTTTATTCACTCAACATCTAATGAAACAACAATTCAATGCAATCACGTGAGTATACTTTCACAGAAAATAAGGTACAGGGAGAATCCGAACAGGCAATCTGGCAGTCCTTTCAGGTTTTTGTCATGCGTGCTTCCCTTCTGTGACATGCACGGTGTTTCATCCCTTATGTTTCTGTATCACAAAGATAACTCTGGGAGCTCTCAGCAGGTGCTCAGCAGTTAGGAAAAAGTTGGGAAAGATTAGGATTTAAACAAAGAGTGTTTAGCTGATTAGGCTACAGTAGAATATTTCAGACAGCACACACAACAGGGTGCTGCTACAAAGATTTGCAGTATCAAACTAAGTAACATTAAAAGGAACAAGTTGATTTAAATAGGGATTTTTTTTTTTTTTAGCTCACTGTATTTACACTGTGTGTAAATACTTGGTACCTCAGAGTACCAAGTAAATCTACATAACAGAATGTCTAGTGAATCTTGAAATATTTTTGGCTGTTTTTTTGTTTTCAGAATTATTTTGCAATTATGTAGAAAATACGTACTATGTCATTGTGTATTTCCAGCTTGTTTGCAGTGGTAACACTAAATTTAGTTTTAGTTTTAAGTGGAAGGCAGGGTGATTATAAACCTGTAGTCATGAGCTTTATACGCTTTCTAAAAATGAGTAATGGAATATGGTCCTCATAAGAATGAATGTGGAATACTTTTCAGTGTGTTATGTAGCCTGAAATCCATTTAATTTCACTTTAATGGAATCATGGGTGTTGTCATATGGAAGCACTCACATGGTTTTCTCTGGATACTTTCTGTGAAGTCAGGATGCCCTCTGCATAAGTTGGGTTGATGAGCAGTGTGTTCCTGTGTTCTGAAGTAGCCAAGATATCAAAATATAGTCTTTTCCCACAACATGGGTTTAGCTGAGCTAAAAATATTGCCTGGAGAGCAATGTCCTTTAGTGAGACATGAAGGGCTGCCAATTAGGCTTTGTGGATCAGTAACATACAGAAAATGAAAGCGGAAACCCGCCACACTATTGAGTTTCTGATTATTTAAGTCAAGACAGTGAATACAGCTTTACAGGCTGATTTCCAACATACTTGAAGGAAGATTGAAGTGTTTATTGCTACAGCTTTGATAGATTCTTGTTTTGACATTACTACTTACTGACCCTCATTTTTATATCAACAAGGTAAACTTTTAATCAAGACTGTGCTTGAGACAAACACCAACTCCCATCATCAGGAGCATGACTGAGTTCCTTCCAGGAAAACAGCACAGAGACAGGCTGTATTATTTGCACGTGTTTTACATTCCATGTAATCAATGTGCATTTGAGAAGTTTCATATTCATGTTGCAGAGTAGTGTTTGACTTTTACAGAGGTATTTCTCGGCTTTACACTTGCTTGCTTCTATACAGAGATGAGTGCAGCCTTTTCCATATTTTGTTTGCTCTCCTTCAAGACCTTAGTTAAGAAGAGTTTGTGTAGTCGCTGCAGATTTATATTCTCTGTTTTATGTAGATATAATTTAAATCTGTTTTAGGCTCTTCAGTCCCTTTTTTTTAAAGGGATTTCAGTGTGTCATTCATATTGAACAGGGAACTGAAGCATTTAAGAGCAGTTTTAAAAATTATGTCAAGTATGTGCTGCAGTGCTGGTTCACAGAAGCAAGAAGATTCCTTCTTTTGGGAGTACAGCATGCTTTTTAGAATTGATTATGGTTTCAAGTAAACTCTGGCTAATATTGTGAATGAAATGCCTTGATGAGTTGTTTGCATATCTCTGTCTGAAAGCAATTTCCAGAACCAAGTGGGTGAATCTGAGACAACAGTGAGCAAGTCATTATGCTTTGCTTCGTTTGTGAGGAAGGTCAGTTCTAGAGAAGTCAAAGTAGGAAAAGTTTGAGTAAGGAAGAAGAATCCTGAGTGTTTTAGTGACTGTCCAAGCCAGTGATCCTACTGTGAGATGAAAGCAAGTTTAGGCATCTTTAGTGCACTAAAGAAAAGATCTAAGGTTTATCATATACCTGGCCTTGCCTCTTGATGACAGGATAAACTAGACTTGGAGCATCTGTGTAGTTAAAATGCTAGAACAGAATATGTTTAAGGATGCATGAGGAGCCTGAGAAGTGCTACACCTGAGATCTTGTGTGCTTATTACATTTTCACACTAGTTTTAAATTTAGTCATTGTCCCAGAAAGGTGCCAAGAACATGCCTGTGGGAGAGAGTGGCAGTCCTTTTGGGGCAATTATACTATTAGAGTCAAGGGACTGTTAGTGAACCAAGAGACAGAGCTGGAATCACAAGCTCTTCCAGCTTTTACTTTTGAAATATAACACAACTTAGTAGTTGTTGGATTGCAGCTCTGAATGTACTGATTGCTGTCTTGATTTCCAGTGTAACTGGAAATGGCAAGATAGGAAGTTAAATATGTCTTCCCTTGAGTATGAATGAGTTAAAAATGTATGTATGCCAAGTTTTAAAAACTAACTTGCATAATTTATTTCTTTCTCTTTTAATTTCCAGACAAACTATTTCCATTTTTTTTTTTTTTTCATTTCTTCATCACCTAACTCTTCATTTCTTGCTTACTCTCTTCATTTCACTTCTTGGTTTATATTAATTGGGGGATTGAACTTTCATTCAAGAGAGAAAGAATCTGAGTGCTTGAGGTTATTTCTCATTTTTCCATGCCTTCTAAAAGAAAATACCCCAAGATTTCTTAAATGGAATGAAAGGCATCTTTATTCTGAAGTAGTAAGGAAAATTCCTTTCTGTTTCACCAGGATAAGAGACCTTTATCATATCTTTTAAAATGGTTTAAAGAGGTGGATTTTTGTCATCTGTCAGCTTGAAAGGTCATGTTTTAGGCAGTCAGTCCTAAGCCCCTTGGATAATGTTTACAGTGCTCTCAAATGACTTAAAATGGACTAAATTGTTTTCAGCCAACAGTAGTAAAGGTCATGAAGGAAATCTGTTTAGTCAGCCTTGCTTGCTTCCTAAGTACACATAGTAAAAATGTGCCATAAACTCCAGCAAGACAGAAGTTTTAACTTTAAAAGACACTGGAGGCTAAGGGAATGGAATGTACCTCTTGTGGAAATAAATTGCTTGGCAGAGAATTCTCTAAGCAGGGGTTGTTACTTTTCTGAAACTTTTGTCCAACCACTGCCAGTTCTACCTTTTCCTTTTTATTGTCTCCCTTCGCATTACAGTTCATTACTTGAAGAATTTGTGGATTTAGAGGCATTTTCTAATCTCATTGTGGGTGCTCATAACTCCCAGACATTCTAATGGGAGGCAGACATGCTCTTAAGGTGAAAGGGGTGTGGAGCAGATTGAAAAGACTGTACCTCAGTGTTGAATTTCCTGAAGCTCCTTTTCAGCCCTTGCTGTCCCCCAAAATCTGATGCTGTTCCCCTTGGTTCAGCAACTTACTGTGAACGTTCCTGTGTTGGTCACAGTGACAGTCCTTACTGTGTAAAATAAGTATGATTAGCTTATATGCTGTACAAATTAGTTAAAAAATTAAGTATAACCAAACCTGTTTCAAATAATTTAACTGGTTAGCTTCATTATGCAAAGGGACTGAAAAGGCATCCTCAACCAGTGTAGCCAGCATTTATTTATCTATACTGCATTGAAAAAGGACTTTCTCGGAAGTTGAATGCCCTTTGAAATGCATGAAACCTTGATGGAGATGAGGAGAATTAATTGTTTTGCTTCTGCATGAAGAAAGTAACCTGTTAACCTACATTTAAAATCTATGGAATAATAAGAGAACAAATCCCAGTGTTATTTCAAGTATAGTAACATGCAAGTAGCACTTTGGCTCTTATTGTAAGTTGAAAATATTTGGAAAAGCTATGTAACGCTCTGATCTTAACACTAAATTAAGGATTTTTGTGGTTCCTAGTGTTGATATCTCCTCAAGCTTCTTTCCAGACTTTGGGCTGCATATTGCCGCATCAGTCCTAGCCCAAATTCCAGTTAGACATGTGATAGCTGTTCCGGTTCATTCCCCTTCCCCACATTGTGTGTGCCTTGCAAAGCCAAGTCATATAAAGAAATGCAGATTTAAGATGAAGATCATGAAAAAGCTTTGCATGGTTTGAAAAAATATTGGAGCATCTGTTCTTAGTCTGATTCTTCTGTAATCTACATGATGAATTTTTGCTCATTTGTTATTGGAAAAATAAAATCTTTTGTTTGGCTTTAATTGACATTGACTTTCCTTCAGGAAAGGGTAACATCTTTATTCAGACACTTTGTAGGCAACTTTACAGTAACACTGAAGACAGGGAGTGATGGCTCAAAGGAACCCTCTCTCCCTTCTACACTCTGCAGGTACAAAGTGCATTTCTGACTGAAAGAAGCACCAGGAATGCTTTGTAAGAGGAAGTCTCTATGCCCAGGATGTTCCCCTGAAATCCCTGAGACTAGGTTTGCAGTATCTCTATGTATGGAGAAGTAGAGGAATTGGCCTTAATCAGGAAAACTGAGCAATTTTTTACAGTTATTTTTCCCCAGTATGAGGCTTAATAAATGTATTTACTATTTTAGCTGATGAGTGTGTGGTGACTTGTAAAAAATTTATTTTTGTATTGGATATTTTTAAGCAATGTCTTTTAGCTGTAGCTTCCATTCTTTTTTTTTTTTTTNTTTCAAGATGAGTTCCAATTCTACTGCTTTGGGTTAGGTTTCTAATGACATTTGTCTCTATGTGTTTTCTCATTGTTAATGTCAGTCCAACCTTTCCAGAAATGTATTTTCTCAATTATATAACAAATGCATAGCAATTAGTTTGTCTTTCAGTACCTGATATTCTATACAAATATTATTTTTCTTTTGTAATTGCTGGAAACCCCAAAGTAGTAGGACTTTTACAATTGAAGTCTCTGAGGAGAGACACAGGCAGCTGGAGTTTTGCAACACTTAAGTGGCCCAGCTAGCTTAAGTTGCAAGGATTTTACCAAGAGTGGATGTGATCTAATTTGAGGAAACTA
The DNA here is from genome assembly GCA_013399895.1 of Serilophus lunatus. Taxonomy (NCBI): domain Eukaryota; kingdom Metazoa; phylum Chordata; class Aves; order Passeriformes; family Eurylaimidae; genus Serilophus; species Serilophus lunatus. Next base: position 1,311,862 of record VXBA01005117.1, read on the forward strand.
AGTGAAAGGACTGTCTGCCTTTCTCAGACAGCCTCAGACGTTGTGTTGCATTCTTTGAAGTGATGAAGACTAAGCAGCAAAGAGGGCAGTTGTTTAATGATCTTTTTCCAGATACAGTAACAGAAAAGAAAAGCTGAAGTCTGTGTTTGATACGTGCAAAGTGCTTGCACAACATACAATTACAGAAAACACTCTGTTCCATTATGGTAATTCCATTATATCCCTACTAAGTGGTTAATCTAGGGAACATAAGTGATACAGCTTTATGAAAAGGTTGTCTGGGTTTCATCTTGTGCTTTTGAACCACGTGGAGTCTTTCTGCAGAATCAAATGGACTGTGTGTAAGGTCCTGTGATAAAATTCCTTACTATGCTTTTCTTGCTGAACAAATGCTGATTTAAATATGTTAATGATGTGAATGGAAAGTGATGTGTTTTATTAAATCCTGATGTAGACAAATTTGTGTACATTAGAGATCATAGGAAACTGAGAAATCTTGTTTTGAATACCCATAGACCATATGTAAAAATAATGGTGAAATAGAGAAGAAACTGTTATTTGTAACCTATAAATAGCAAATTGAGACTGAAAAGGAGTCATAAAGGCTAAATAGATCCTAAAATCCCATGTTCAAAAGATTTCTTTTAAATATTTAATTCCATTGAGGCTACTCTGTTAAAAGGTTGGAATTCTCATAATTGCTGTAATCTGGAAAGGAAGTAAAAGTTTGAATGCTTTCAGCTTAAGCCAAGTTCAGGCAGAACATCTGCCATGGATAAAAAATACTATGTTTTGATAATAATTATTATATTTTTTTTCTTTTAGTCATCTAAAAGAAAAATCTTCCTTTAATACTTATTCTTCTCTTCTAGTATTGATATTTATTTTTATTGATACTCTTCTGAAAGTTCAAAGATTTATTCAGAAGTTGTCCCTGAGCCTTTATATTTGTTTGGAATAGGTTCATGTCTAAGTGTGGTAGCTATCAAAATAAATTATTCGTGGCCATTGCTTCCACAATCATGAGTAACTTTAGCAGGTGTGTGTGGACACCAGAGGAAAAGTTTTGATGGAAACCTACTCCAGAAACAACATATTGGAGTGATTCTTATGAGAAGTAGCGCACTTACTGTAGAATTAAAATGCTAACACTACCAACTGAGATAATGAGTAAATAATGTCAGAAAGTGCCTGTCTGCTGCAGGTCAGAGTCATTTCTATTTGAAATTAAAAAAACCCTTAGTCCATTGAGGTGTATTGCTCTTTGCATGCTGAGTAATATTCCAAATTTCAAAGAATTGTGGAAGACGTGCCTCTTTGTGTGAGCTGAAAGGAAGTTTGTGGATTTTATCTGATACTTAGGCACAACCCTAGAGCTTCTACTCTCTATATCTAAAAATGAACAGTTAAAGTATGTGAGGTCACTTTATTGCACTTTACAGACCTAAATTCTAAGTCATGTGACAGCATACCTATAGAAAATAATATATTTGTGTACTTGAATATGTTTAGGGTATTTGAAGTTAAAATTATGTGTGCATTGAAACGCTGATTTAGAAATTTTAGTTGAAATACTGCTTTGTACTTGTCAAAACTTGTCAATTGCTGAAAGAAAAACTTTTTGCCCTTAACTACATTTCTCACTTTTGGTATTATATGGAGTGGGGAAAAGTAACCACATCGCAGTCTGTGGTCCAGGAGTAATGTTTGGTGGGATTTTGACAGGGTTTTTTTGTTTTGGTTTTTTTTGTTGTTGTTTTGGGTTTTTTTTTAGTTACTTGGTTTGTTCGAGGTGATTCAGTGAGATTTGAGTCATTTGTCAGCTATAAATCAGGCTAAGCTGAGTGGAGCACTTTGCTTTTCCACCTCTGTCTCTCATCTTCCTTCTTCCACAACAGTTTATCATCATGGCCAGGAAAGAGCCAAGTTAAGAGGGTAGGAAGACCTTGTTTTTCTGACATGTTTTCATCCCGAGGTATTAGTGTGTCAGTCAGACAGATATGAATCATTTTGTTGCTTGTCACACATAGCTGACTGAAGGACAACAAAAACAAACTCATCCAAGCCTGTACAGAAAGTTCCACAAAGTCTGTGTGACCAGGCTGATTTGACTGGTCAGAAACAGGGCAATCTGTGGCCATGTATGTACCATTAAATCCGTGTTTTGGGCCAACAGAGTTCCTGGTGGGGTCGACTGGTCACATAAGGCTTGAGCAGAATTGTGGAGTGTAGCTAAATTGTTGGGTTTTAGTGGCAAAATAACATATTAGGCAATTACACATGTTGCAGAAAGCATGAATTAACTGAAAACAGAAGGTAAGATGGTTACAGAGGAAGGTGGCCTATTAAAGCCTTTTTTTTCAACTTTCCTTTGGTTTAGTATAAAAGATTGCTGTTGAGTCTATCTTTGCCATGAACATAAACAACAGTTAGAAAATCAGTCTGTCTCTCTGCACAAGTTAGATTGGAACCTGTTACCACTACTTACATCAAGTTTGCTTAGTAATTCTACCTTACTAAGATTTAAGTCATCATAGTCTTTTTGTTTACTTTACATATGTCCTGGGAGTCTTCCCAGTGTGTGTGCTGTGTGTGAGAGAAGTTCAGACAAAGCAGTGTGCTCCCCTGCCCTACTACCTTGTGCTGGAAGTGTAGAAATGGCAAGGCTCACGTTCCCACTAACTGGTGGAACTGCAGCTCCTGGAAGAGGAGGAGCAATGAGCTGAGTGCCTTGTCTTGGCTTTTAGCACTTCAGAAAAACAGTAATGCGTAGCTGAAATGTGCATGTAACTCTTAGTCTTTCTGTTGCTATGATTAAATTTCCTTTGGGCAGTCAAGTATCTTTCGTATATCTGCACCGATCTTTGTGTAGTGCCATAAGCTTTTCTAATGCCATCAGAAATTCCCCCTCTTCCCCAAACAACGAATCTTAGTGAAACAAGAAATATTAGTGCATTATTGATTTGATTTACTGATGGTCTGATTGGTCTGTGTGTGGATCAAGGGGTGCAGAGATGCAAATTCTGCTTGACAAAGCAGCCTCATTGCTCTGGCCTTTTATACTCGGATGTAATTCCAAACGGAGATTAAATGCTGAGGTAAAATGTGAGCTCTGCTAGCAAATTGAAAAGATAGATATTGACTAGGTGTTGTATCACTACAACCAGACATTCGGGCTCCCTGAAGTTTTAATTTTTGATTTAATTTTTTGATAATGTGTCGTAGTTGTAACAATGTGTCTGAGGCAAGGAAAAAATGACAGGCTGGGCCATTAGGGAGTCTGTATCTACTTACTGTTCCCCTCCACCCCACCTGAATCCTGGTTTTCCCATGGTAATAAAAATATGCACTAGAACCATTATCTGACAGCAGAACTGGGACTCAGATGAAAATTAAACAAAAGATCACTTTAAAGCTTAAATTATATGACTAATTAACAGACACTCAGTTTTATTGCAAAAATACATTCTTATAACCAGTTCCCAAATGCTGGTTACTTTTATAGATCTGTTGCTCAGTTTAAGTCAGAGCTTCTCATCAATCTCATGGAAAAAAATATTTAGTCTTGTGGTTTATTCTTATATAGCCCATGCTTTTGGAATGGCTTCAGCTCTATTGATTTTTCATGTGTAATATTTTCTATGAATATTTCTAAATGAGAAGTTGAAGCAAAACTGTTGACTGACTGTTGGCAGGAGTTGATGTTGCAGGATCCAGACAAGACTTCTCCAAGTTCTTTGAGGTTTTGTTGGGTTACCCAGAAGTCACTGAACAGGATTAAGTAATGGCAGGGACATGTCATTAAGCTCTGAATTGGATTTACAAATTTCTCCAACCCAGGCTGTAAAACTAACTTTTACTAGCTGATAAATTTATATGGCAATGGGCAACAACTTCTAATCCAAATGGGGTAAGATCTGGAAGCAGTTTAGCCTCAGTTAATCAAACCCATGGCTTTTGATGCTCTGTGAAATGTTGACAGTATCAGCAGTGTAGTTCTGGTGAGGCACTTTGTGTGTGAGCATGAAATGCACTTACCCTGTACCCTGTTGGGCAGTAGAGGATGTTATTGCTGTGCTGATAAGGTGTTCTTAGAACAGACAGAATATGGGGAACCATAATCATAATGACTTTCAGTAGCATTCAGACTACTTTAAGTATAAAAGAACTTTGTAAACAATATTTATTTTAGACACATTATTATTTCATAGTCATCTTCGCTGTATCCATTAGGTTTTTTATTCTTGTAAGTGCTGGATTACCTTACCTAGCTGAAAAATGTGAGGGGAAAAAAATCATGTTACTTCTGTAAAATTATTGCTAAATTAGCTGTATTACAATGTAGTTTTTATAGAAACAGAAGATGACAGAAAAACTTGGTACTGTTCAAACCTAAAAAAAAGAAAGCAACTACTTCCATGAGCTATTTTATCATCTAAAATACTTCACCAAAATTTTGGTTGTTGTCTTCATGAACACTGGGCTACAGGTTCTCTTTGGTAGTTGTTGTGTGTGGTGTGCCCAGTAAAGCAGTCATTCCGATCCGGTTTTCTGTGTGTCTGCCTGATTGGAAACCCAAGACCATTCACTGAGTTCTAGCATCACAAATTTCTGCCTCCTCGCATTCAGCCCAAGGAAGCTTCTACCCTGCTGATAATCTCCTTAATCTCAGTTTACCCAGGATTTTTGCGGTCTCTTGCTAGCAAAATTTTGATTACTGGAATAGTGCAATTTATTTCCAGGTCCTTCTGTACTTGGTGAGAATTTGTATCTTTTTTTTAGTTAATTTAGTAGGAAAGTTCACTAAAAACAAAGCAGAAAAGACATGCTGAGTGCTTATCTTGGGTGCAGTTCATTGATAAACCTATAGGAGCTGGCAATCTGCAAGCAAACAGAGACACGACAAGCCTGCTGGGCAAGAGAGCCTGAATTATAAAACACACTTCTAAACTTGATTGCCACAGACAAAACTTGCTGCTTGTGATTTTCCTGCTTAGAGTTACAACAACGGTAAATTTTGTTCTAAAATTTCTTGGGTAATTTACTCATCTGTCACTTAATTATAGGTAATTTTGATGTTTGCTTAAAAAAAAATGCCCTAAGTCATGTTGATGTTTAATATAAATAAGTTTTTAGTAGGTAGAGTGGAAAGTCAGTCTGTGTCGGTGTTAGTTTCTCTTTCATTTGACTCTTCCATGAAGCAGAAAAGTTTTTGTGGGTCACAATGTGATACTGAGTCATATAGTCAAAAATAAAAGATCACAATAGGGTTTGTATTTTCCTCAGGAATAATAACAGAGGCCATAACCATTAAGAAGGGACAAACCCTCAGTTTAGTATTGTCAGATATTAATTTATGGTGATGGTGATATTTTCATGCTGTCATGGTAACAGAAGAATATAAGATGATAAATACATGGAAGATAAAAGACTGGGAGGCGAGGATTGGGGAAGAAAATGCTGGACATTAGCACTGATAGCCAGAGCTGATGTCAGCTTGACACAAACTGAATAAACCTGCAGTTTTTGAGGTATAATGATAATGGGCAGCAATGGGTTCAGCTGTACTGATACAGATTATTTACTGAAGCTGTGCTGGATCCTTGTCATCCCATGGGAGTCATATGAGGCTATTTCTACAAATGAAACAGTATTTAGAGGGTTTTATTACTTTCTTTTTCTAATATCCTTAAAGAAATACTAAGCTATTCTGAGTGGAATTAGGGTCATGAAGAAAACAGAAGTTTCCCATTTCTGGTGCATTTGTCCTGATCTCCAAACAAAAAAAAAGAAAAAACGTGAATTGTTTTACCTAAAGTTATGAAAGTGAAGCCATCTTAGAATAAGAATTTGAGAACAGGATGGGAATTAATATTACCAGTGTGTACTTTGGTGCTGATATTCTCTGATGCACTTCCTCTTCCTTTTACCCAATGAGACGTCACTCAGAGAATGGCTCTGTAAGGCCCTCAAGATCATTTTAGTCACCTGTCACAACTAGATATATAAAGTAATGCTAATTAGTCTAGCCAAAACACAGTTTTGAGTAAACAGATTTGTATCAAATGTCGTTCAGGTACCACAAATGAATTTTTGTTGCTTTGCCATAATGGCTGAAATTTTCAGTCTCCTGCCATCAGTGGAACATGGAATATCCTTGCAATGGTGTATGCTGGTGTATTTTGCCCTCGTGGTAGTTATTATTTCACATTTTAGTATGCACATTAATTGCTTACCTTATTTCTGCTAATAAATAGCTACATTTCTTGATTGAACTTGAATTGAAAAAGAGTAGACAAGGACTTTAACAAGCAATTCCAAACATATCTTCCAGTCTCTCTGGCACAATGAATATTTATGGATTTTGTATCACGTAGCATAGTTCTCAGAAGAACTGAAGGTAACCCACCTTAGAAGGCTTTAAACTCATCAACTGCTTTCAAAGGTGGCAGACTTCAGTTAATTAATTTTTGACACTAATTGAGTAAACTGGACTGCTAATATTTAGACTGTGTAAAAAATAGGACCCAAATAGAAACACCGCCTCAAGCCCCCTTTGAAACACCCTTGGTTAGAAGGTTGCCTGATATTTTTTCAGACTTTATTTCAGGGATATTTCTCTTTATCTATACAAAATACAGCAGTATGAGTGATGAAGGAGACTTTTCTGTGATAAAACAAGGAATATCCAACAAAGAGATTGCACTGCTGATGACTTATGGACTTCATACATAAATGAACAAGCTTCCTTTATATCTTGTTTACCCTTTTGTGTTCAGTGGGATGCAGTAATAGTATATAAAACATATAAAGTATGCATGCTCTATAACTATGTCATGACTATCTACTGATGCCTAAAACTAATTAGAATAGATTTTAGTGGCATACAAACGTCATTGAATTGAGTGATTCCAATGTAGGACTTGGTAGAAAGTCTGTCATAAACCACTGCCAATTTAAATCTTTAAATTTATTAAATTTTTACCTTGTAAAATTTATCTTGTATTTTAATTATATTCATCTTTTACCTTCTGCCTTACTTTCTTGCTTTGTTTTTGCACTTTTTAATTCCACAGAGATATAAAAATAAATGGTTTGGGTTTTTTTACCTAAAAACACATGTACTCTCAAACAGAAAAAAAGAGCATAATGAAAAGCAGTGACAGTATCTGGTCTTGCTGCCATCGCACCACCTTCCCTGAACGTATGTGTTTCAGTAAAAATGGTTTTCTTGTGCTGTGCCCATTTGGACTAACTTGGTTTCAGTTTTCTGGATTGAATTTGAAAGAGGAGAAAATAATTTAAATGGACTTTTTAAAATAACAAGGAAAGTTTTTTGAGCTTATCTTTTGTAAAAGCCAGTTTTATTGTTGCAGAAATTAAGGAATAGAGAGGTTATTTCTATCAGTTTTAGTGGGAAATAAAATGGATTCACATTCTAAGATCAGTTGGGTGCTTTAGGAGATCTCTCTGGGTGGGCTGTTACTTCCCTCTGGTTTTTAATCTCTTTCTTTCTCCAGAGCTCTACCTTCCCCTGAGCAGTCTGTCTGACCTTTCAGCTGTGCTTTTCATAGCTAATTACAATATCACCCATCTGCAGTGTGAAAAAACAAATTCCTAAAGCCAATAAACTCTGGAGAATTTGGGAGGAAACCCATTGTTTGCTTTGATAGGTACAGCTGACTTGATCCTGTTATAGGTGTGGAGAATTCAATGAGTTTATACCTTTCCTTTTCCATGAGAAAATATGTGAACAGTCTTTGTTCTGTGCACTGATGGTTCCACGATCTCTTTACTTGTACAGCTCTTATTTGGGGTTGGAGGGAGAGTGGTGCATTAGATTCTGTCAGTATAAATTAAGACTATTTCCTTGTGTAACCTGTCCACCTCTAGCTGAGCTGGAGATGATCTTGTTTTAAAGTTATTCTGGGAGAGGACACTGTCCACAGAACTGATAATACAGAGTTTCACATGAGAGAAATCTTTGGCAAGAAGGGACCTGGAGCTCATGTTGACATGCCCAACCTAGGTTTACACACCAACTAAACAAGAACTGCAATGGAACTCGAAATATCCTTCCAGGAAAATTGTATACAGTTGCTGATGTTGTGTTGGAAGGAGACTTTCATAAAATACTGTGAGACATGTCAGTATAGAAATAATAATAGTTAAGAAGTTATATTTCTGCAACTATGCACACCTGTGCATAGCTTTTATTCAAACTTAGTGCATTTAACAGTTGTTTTCTTGGCAGTAAGAACTCTTAGAAAATGACAACCAACATTTTTTGAATATATCACTGTTAATTAAAAAAGTCTTAAACTTTGTTATAGCTTAATAACAAAACAAGTTAGGTAAGTTTTGGCTAGCTTGTTTTCAATTTGTAAACTGTCTTTGAAAGCATATTAATATGTTACATGTTAAACAATCTTGGCTTCTTCGTTTCTGGGTGATATTTTGTTACTTTTGTCCGTAGTCAACAACAGCTTTTTTGACTAGAGGTTCTGGTGGTGGGCTGGTGCACTGATGTTCTTCCCAGGATGAGTAACTCCTATCAGGATTCTGGTGCAGGTGCAAATCACAAAATTTTTTTGAGGAACATTTGCTGGTAATTCAAGATCCTGTTGAGTATTCTTGCCAATAAGGGAAGTGTTAGAAAGTCAGCAAAGCGTATGTCCTGAAACACTTGAGTCCTGAAACATCCAATTGTGTGATACAGTATGCATGATTAATATAACTTCAAGGAAGGAATTCAGTCTGTCAAACTCCACTGCCAATTGCATTGATGACAACCTGGTGCCTTTTTGCAGAACACTTTCCCTTGCATAACACTGCAGGCATTTGCTGTCTGTGAAGTAGAAAAACTTGTTTAAAAGCTGTTCTGTTATCAAAACAAACCCTGAAGGTTTGGTTTTCTTTGCTAATAGTTTGGCTGGTGGGAATTTTTTATTAAGTTTTTTTTTTTTTTTAACTAAATAAAATCAGTTAGATCTATCATTCTAGTTGGAAAACCGTGTCTTTCTTCTGGAGAATTTCTGCCATCCTATTCCTGAAGAAAGTGATCTTGGAAAACTCAGCAGTAGTCCTCTGCTTCTGTATCACTTTGTTCTAATATTGGGGTTTCTTCAGAAGTGAAGACTCAGCCAAAAGATCTTTTAGATATATCATAGTATAGGCTGTATTTCAGAACAGTAAATAATGTTCTCATGACACTCGAATATAAAGTGCTTAAATATTCTCCCTAAAAGAATAAGTGTTCTTAGGTATTTCTATGTGCTAGTTGTGAAACTATCACTGACTTGCAGATTTTGTTTCTAGTAGAGTCACTACTGAGGAGATCAACTCAAATGCTGAATGCTGTCTCAGTAGGACCATATTTTTACTTTGGGGGTTGTTATCGATTATTTTGAAAAGTATATATTTCAACTATACGAAGGTGAGCACTTAAAGTGTTGTTTAGAATTGATCAAAAAGAAAGGTTCAGTTCAAGGAAAACTCACTATGCATAAAGTAAAAGAAAAAGCTTTGCTTTATTCACTGTGTGGATTCCAGTAAATCTTGGTCTCTGTGCATTTTGACAGTCAAAAATTTCCTTGTCTTGAAGTACCATCAGTAGAAATAAAAGCAGCAATTCCTGGTGTAATTTTGGATTCAGAATAGGTCATGAGATGTTACTCTGTCAATCTGCATGAAAAAGAAAGTAATTATTGTAGGCTGTGAATAACATCCTTAAGTAGAGAGGTCAGATAAAGCAACAAATTAAGGGCATAAGACAGTGACACCAGGAAGCATCCATCTCATTATGAGGATGGGGCTACTTCTACATGGAAATACTGGAAACAAAGCAGGAGGATGGAGAGGTGCGGGGGGAGTGGGGAATGTCAGCCACTAGATTGAAGTCACTGAACTGGTTGTAGGGCAGACAAGGAAAAATGTCACGGCAAACATTCTACAACAGTATTGAAGAAACTCCAACAAATCCCAAATGTCCCATCTATGATATTCTGTCATCTTTCCTTTTGAGCTAGTAGTCTTTTGTGTTAATATTTGTTAACTAATCAATTTTCTTTGCAATTTTAGCTTTCTTGTGGGTATCTCAAGTTGTGATAAATTCTTTAAGCTAGGATTTTTTTTTCCCTCCAGATTTAATAATTGCTTCTGTGTTGCCTGTCTTCTTCTGGGAGGAGTTCAACACTGGTAGCTATTAAGTTCCTTTAGTTTGTATTTAGTTTTATGTCTATAAATGTTCATATGTAAGACAAGAAATCTCAAAACACCAGTAGAAGTTTGTCTCTAATGTTAATTGCCTTGTATTCCTAAAGTAATTTGAAGACTCAACCCAAAGTAGTAGAAGCAAAAATGCATTTTACATACCAACACTTTGAGGAGGCTAATGGTGGTACTTATAAAAATATCAGCAGCAGTCCATTCAAAACTGCTAAAAATATCACATGGCTATTAAAGCTTAATTGTGGAGCACAAGGAGACTATAATAACAAAGGTCTGGCCTTGCTCTTGCTCTTTTGTGTGTGTGAATTATAATGGCTTTGGCAAAAGTCATCATTGCTGGAGCAGTACATCTTTTATCAGCCTCTTTCTCATTCTGTATTGACGTTACTAATTCTATAATGTAGAATATTTTTATGAAACTTGAGTGCTTGCACAGCTTTTGCAGCCATGGTAGTTCAGTATATCCCTATAGACTTTGGACTTTTTTATGATATTATTTTCTCTAAGTCATGTTTTAATGTTTCTCTTAGCAGCCATGTGCTGGAAATTCTGTTGTCACTCAGCAGTAAGTTTGAATTATAGAATGAGGAAGATGGTGGAAGCCACCACAGCTGTCGTATTGGGTCTTCCAGAGCATTTCGTGTGTGTAGACTCAGGCATTTGTTCACTTGGCTCTTGGACTTTCGTTCACTTTGGACAGGTGTGGAGTAGCAGTATTTTGTACACAACACGAAGCAGCTGATAATTGGAAATTATTTAGTGGAGCTATGCAACATGAATATAAAGAAATTAGATGGGAATAGCCAAAGGGATAATAACTGTGCCCACTTTGTCAACAGTAGTTAGGTCAGAACAGCCTGAGTGAAGGTAGTGCTACTGAGGAGTTGTGATGAGCTTGACTCACAAATACCCCATTTTAGATATGCTTTTGCAATGATTCTTTCTAGATAAAGAAGCTTAGTGGGCTGTTACTGTCTTGATCGTTATGCCCAGGGCTATAATACTTAATTCTCATTCCACCATTAGACTTTCAATCCATTTGCTTTTATTGCAGTTTTCTATTTTTAAACCCAAGTTTCCCAATTCTCTTTATTGTCACTGCTGCTCCTGAAGTTCTGTTCTGGTGCTGTGTGGTGTGTGCTCTGACTGCACATACTTTCATCCTATGCCGTCTCAAACCGAGATTGAGGGGTACTGATTTGGCAATGGTGCAAAAACAAAAGTAAAGTTTTCTAAGCACAAGCACCTCTTCACAGGAAAGAAATATAGAAAAATAATATAGTTGCAGGTAATAGGCTAAAGTTTATGGATAGCTGTCTCTTTCTGAGGGGAAAAGCTTGCAGCTGGCTGGCCCATCACCAAGAACCAGGGTTCCATAGGGACTGGCAGAGTATTGCAACTGTGCTCCTGGTAAACCTGGAATTGCTGGATGTTGGAGTGAACAGGATTTACCCAGGTTTTGTGTCTCAGCCTTATCACTGCACCCGTGGGAGGTGCATCTGCTGTGGATACTCTCTGGCTCACATGGTCCTGCTGGAACAGTGCAAAGCCAGGATGTCCGTAGGGGCAGGTTTAAGAGGAGTTTTCCTCCTCTTGCTGGATCCCACAAAACTTGTACTACTGAGGGGTATGGGAGAGAGAAATGGAATAGGAGACTTGAGGAATTTCTTTTCTGCGTTACTATCTGCATCTAAGAAAGAGAGTGCCACAATCCTGAGTATTTTTTGTGTACGTTAAGATGATCAGAGGTGTTTAATTGCTGGATGCTCTTATAACAGTGGAATGTATCTTACTTGCGTGCATTGGACAGAGTCCATCCTTGTATCTGAAAAATGGTTTCTCTTGCCAAGCAATATCTATATTTATTTACAGTAGTCTTTTCTTTGTGACTTCTGAGGCAATGCCTGTGTTAAAGGACACTTGGCCTTCTCAGTGGTTTGGGTTGGGTCACAGCAAAGTTTCACTGCTTCCTACAATGCTGAGTCAACAAATGATGCTAATTGCCAAGTTGGTAGCAGGTGTTTTATAAATATCGTTTTATGCTAATGACTTGCCAAAATGATAAGATTTTCAGGATCAATGAAGCTGTTAAGGGTTATGAGAGTGAAAAGTTGCCCCAGAGCTGAGGAAAGACGAGAATAAGGATTTTAACCTTTATTTGATTTGAGAAAGGTGTGAGAACAGTTTCTTCAGCTGAGTAAAGGAGAAGCAAAAAATACCCAACAGAATTCTACTTCTTTCTGTAATTTTGATTATCTGAAGAGAATAAAATGCAATAACTGTAACACCTCCTCACCACATGGTAGGCTATTTCTTTGATTGCTGTTATCACTGACAGTAGCATCTCTTGAACAATTATGTTTGTGGTTCAAAATATCTTAATTGTCTTATTTACTTATGGTTTTTGCTAGCTGTACTATTTCCACAGCTAAAACATAGAATTTACTTTATGTTGGAAAAATAGGCCTAGGCAGTAATTTTCCCCTAGAAGTTTGACTCTGACCTAACCATTCAGAGACTGTTGAAATGGAACTTAATATGTATGTTAGCAAACCCACTGAAATTATTCAGAATCTTAACCTAATGGTCACTCTGTTATCAAATTTTAGGCATGGCATAAACTACAGTTGTCCTCTGAGTGGTAGTGGAATATATTGTTTATTGCCTGCCTGGTTTGACTAACTTGCAATTTAAGCTTTACAAGGAGATCCTGTGCATGATCCTATTGTAGTTTTGATAGGAGTGGGTGCAAGCTTTGATTTTTTTCCCTCTTGGAAATCTATTGCAAAATATAAGCACACCTGATAATGTTATTTTACAACAGGATCATGTAAAAGGAAAAACCACAACTCACAATAGGAAACCATGACTACTTTCAACATGCCAAGGTGATGAGTAGTTTTAACCATAACAAGCAAATGATGAAAGGTGAGGAACAGGAAAATATGATAACACTAAGCTTACATAAATAGATATTTAATTTAGATAGATTGAGGCATTTTTATAAGGGCAGACTTACAATACATTTGCAGGCAAAGCCAATAAATTTATTTCTCAAAATATTTCCTAGGAAACTTGCACTGATCTGGGAACTGGTGGAATGTAAACTTACAAGTGACACTTTGATGCCCTGACAGCTTTGTTTCCAGTGTGTGGGTAATTGTAAATTAGGCTAATAGACTTTCCAGCTAGAATGAAGAGACCTTTTGTTCACCTTGTTCTTGAGTGTGTGCTAAATAGATGTGTACAGCAATTACTCATTTTGTTTAAATATGTAATATTTTGCCCTTAGTCGTGCACTTGTCACTGTCAATAAGTAATGATGTAACTTTAGATTACTGATTGCCATGTTGCCTGATTGCTTTTTTTCTCCTTCCTAGTGTTTTCTTAAGTGAAATCTTATCAAACCTACTAGACAGTGACTCCTTCAACCTTTCTAAAAGCATGTTTCATTTTTAATGAATTAGTCAACATAATTCACTATTCTTTTATACTTTATAAAAGCAAGTAATCTTCAATTGCACTAACAAAGCAGATGTTGCTAAGATTATAATCATCTAGCAGGAATTTTGTAGCCAGAACTATCTCACTTTGCCATGTATGATCTTTGTCATGTTTGACATGACAATTTTATTCGGGATTTTCCCTATTAAAGTTTCATAATAGACTTTGAATTAAGGTTTTCTCCTAACTGTGTAAATAAAAAGGGAATTGGAAATTACTCAGCAATTTATTAAGTGCCTCCTTGGAATTTGTGCTTACCTAAGATTATTTTGAGGAGAGAAAGAATTGTTTTGACTATAAGTTTTCAGAATTAAATAGCTGGATATTTTCCTGATGCAATGGAAAAACTAAAATGTTACTTCCCCTCTCTCTGTTCAGTTATCTAAAAAAACCCCAATTTTTCTTCCTATATTTAGCATACAGGAACAAATTTCCTGTTACTGTACCTGGATAAGGTAAGAAATATGATATTAGACCACAAAAACCTACAGAAATTGATTCAGATAGGAATGATCTTACAATTTTTCAAATGGAAGAGTGTCGCCTCACTTGTAAAATTACCTAGAAAGTGGTTGTCTAGTACAGTCCTGAACATCTTGGAACTCTTGTGTTTCCATCATGTTTGAGAATTACTTCCCTTTAATCTCTCAGAAGTCTAGAATATCAGAAGCAGAAAATGCAGCATTGCTTAATTGTCCTGTGGAATAAAGAGGAAGTGCATCCATGGACTGTGTAGTAAAAATGCAGTTGAAATACACTTAGGAAGAGTTAGTCCAAAAAGATTACTCAGATTGTGACTCTGCTCATTATAATAGTTTTCTCTAATTATGGGAATTCAGCTTTCACAGATAAGAACCTACTGAATAATTTTCTGGTAAGAAGGGATCAGTTATACAAACTAAATGACAGCATTCTCTCTGTGTGTGATTGGGAAACCTTTAGTTCCACCAATATTATGTTTTTTTGTGGAAGCAATACATACCTACTAATCTTCAAAAATCACTTAAGCTCCTTTTGAAGTGTAATAATAGCATGAATGTTAAAATAATGAAGCAAGTTAAGGCCTCAGTAAAGTTTTGTTTTGTAGGTGGTTTCAGATATTTGAGCTGTGTACCAGTATTGTGGGGTTCAGACTCTTAGGCTCTGGTTTTAAAGCAGAAATGAGGGATAAAGATGTGAAACCCTTCCATACAAAAATGCTGTGGTAGAAGAACTCTTTTGCTGTATGTGCTATCAAGCAGATCAAGTGTTATATTTTTCAGTCACAGTTGATGTAAATAAGGTATTCCCCTTTAATCTGGCGTTGTGAAATAAAAGTATGAATCCTTAAATGTCTAATTGGAGTTTCATGCAGCAGGAATTCAATGTAAGATTGCTAGATCATGACAGTTGAATGTGTTTGTGGAAAGATTATTTTGAAGGCAGTAACCTGATGTATATGTTTGCAGAAAGATTTAGCAGAACTGTCTTCTGCTGAACCTTCTGTTTTTGCTATTTCTGTGAGAGAACATGATACCATCAGCCTCAGAGACACCTGTGGTAGCAAGAGTCATAAATAAATGGCATAATAATCTCAGACAATGATCAATAACCGTTAAACCTAGGAAAATATAACAAAATACATTGTAAAGTCTGTAATTGTTAAAGAGTTTTCAGATTTTTAGGGGCTGCTGACATTGCCCTTTGTTGTGGCGAGTGGTTTTAGCACCGAGACTGGTGCTCACCACCACTGATGTGGTGTTGAGGAAAATTATAAATATCAGGATGCTCCTCTGACCAGAAGTGGTCACAAGATGCTGGTACCCCATAAGAGTTAGGTATGTAAGAAGCCATGGTGCATTTTAGAAAATGGAGTTCAAAAATGAATCCACTTAAAGTGATTCAGTGCTTCCCTTAGTACAGGAATCCAACCTGAACAAATTTTCTGTAAGAGTTGGCTGAGCTGCTACTGTAAAATTATCCCTTAATCCTACATGAGATGCAGCAACTTTGAATATCTTTTTGGCTTTAGTATTTAGAATTCCATGTTTGTAAATATGAAATGTCTTCTAAATGTCCAACATAAATTCTTATAATAGAGTTGTAGAAATAAGAAAGTCCGTGCCAAGCAGTCTTGAACATCATACTACTAATACACTTAAGGCATTTCTCCCAGGAAATTGGAGCTCTGTAATAGAAAGCAGGATTTCAGAGTAATCTTAATGACTGCATTCTTGGGTGCAATGGGATGCTCTCAGCTAATCAAGAATACTTTTTTATGCAATCAGTCCATAGGGGAAAAACAGATGCATTATCTGGTTCCTGTTGATGGGAACCGGGAGGAGAATAAACAGCCAAGAGTTCTACAGTAAGCATATGGATGATACACAGATAAGGCTGGAACACAGTGCAATATTTTCCCTTCTCGTTTATGCTCATTGCCATCTGAGTTGCATAGATGGTGCCTGATGAATAGTGGTGCTATATGACACAGACACGAGTCTGGGGAAGGAACAGCAGTACAACCATTATGGACCACTGAGAAAACATTTTAGTATAGTGCTGCTTGTGTCCAAACTTAATCAGAATTAATTAAACTGATAATGTGGTTTGTCCATAGGACAAATATTAGTTAATGGCCTGGAGTAGGGAAGGATCTAAAGAGCTTTTCAAAGAAAAGATAATTAGAGGCCCAGTTCTAGTTTTTCCTCATGTCCTTTCCACCTCTGCATTTTGGAAACAAAAGGGTATTTCCAAAGCAGGAAAAGAGAGAATTTCTTCTTTCCTTCCTTGTTTTACAACAACAGAGAACATTTGGCCAGTTTGGAGACGTGTGTGTGTTGGGAACCATCATGAGTTTAGAGAGAAGAAAAGCAGCACTTGGCTGTGTTGTAAACTCAGGTGCTGTCCTACCAATGCACAAGGGGAGAAGTGGCATCGTGGTGCAGGTGATCTCAGTGCTGACAGGGGCTCTTGAGGCAGGGCAGGTACTGCAGACAAATGTGTTGCTTGTTCCTTCAGCATCTGTTGGTGCTTGATTTTAGACAGGTTATCTGTGGCTTGTATAGCTCTGCAGTGGCCTGGTGTAGTCTAAGCCTAAAACAGACCTACTACACAAGATGAAACTGCTTGAAAAACTAGTTTGTTGTTCCCAGGATATAGCAGGCATCTTCCTCCTGCATAACTCTGATGTGCACCTGCACCTCTACTGTACCCATCAATTGTGCAGCCAAAAAGTTAAATACAGTTCTTTTGGGCAGAGAGGAAGAAGAGTCTAGAGACAGAGTAGAATATTTATGTAATGAATCAAGGCTGAAACATGCTGCAGGCTTTAATTAAGCCTTGAGAAACATTGTCAGAGGAAAGTAGATACCAACATGAACCGAGTCCTGATCTACCATTCAGAGATCATAACCTTGGTCTAATTACATTATTAGTATATAAATTATTGCATGAATTATTTATTTAAAATTAATATTACAGATATTAGTTGTCATTAATAATGTGGAGGTGACTTTTTGTCACAGAAGAACAGATTAATATTGTAATTACTGCATGAAAAATAGATATTGATGAAAAATTGCTGTTTGAGACATATAATTGTCATTATATTATGTATTTTTTCTATTCCCCTTTCTCTGTTCATTATTCTGAATTTCTAATTATGGTCTTTGAGAAGAGCTGTTAACTTGGTGACTATTAGCAGGTATACTGATATGGGACACTTCAGCACCTGGAGAAGTGCAGGTGCCTGGTTACTTGTGGAAGTCAAAACAGAAAAAAGACAAA
Source organism: Serilophus lunatus (assembly GCA_013399895.1). Classification (NCBI taxonomy): domain Eukaryota; kingdom Metazoa; phylum Chordata; class Aves; order Passeriformes; family Eurylaimidae; genus Serilophus; species Serilophus lunatus. The sequence continues at coordinate 1,329,364 of VXBA01005117.1, forward strand.
CTGAATGCATTAATAAACTAAATTTACAAGTATTGCAGCTACAGTTTTTGAGTCTGTGCTCAATCCTGGTCTCAAATAAATGACTTGCCTTTTGTTTTCTTCCTTTTATGTTTTTCACTGTTGATCTTAAAGAAGGTGAAAAGAATCAGCAGCAAAATGAAAGCCATGATACACATGGCAAGAAATTAGAGGTGTTGACACTTTACTTTAATTGTTCTGTGCCAACTGTTGGGCATTAATGGCTAGACAACATTTTCGCACAAAAAGGATTCTTGGTTTGAGATCTTCAAAACAAACATTTCGACTGTACTGTAGCATTTGTGCAGAAATGTTAAACCCCCATTTGCAAGTGACCTCCTGAAACTGCTCCCTGATGAATAATAGCTGTAGTTAAAATCTCACTGAGGAGTGTCCCTGTAGATTGATTTGGGGAGTAGAAAGGTCTTTCGTGCTTGAATCAAAGAATCCTGATGTATCTTCAGCTAGATAAACATTTGGGTTTTAATAGCAAAGATACAACACCATTGTTTTAGTGAAAGAATGAGATGTAGTTCTCCTTTAGTGCCTGTGGTAACACTGTATTCCATGTGTGGATACCCTTTCAGATGTTCTGTGTCCATGACTATCTCTGAGTGAGGCAGCATTTTCCTGCTTCTAATTGCATGATGCTTTTCTTACCCTTTGTGCATGATGTATCTCATCCTTAGGTTTTTGAGTGTGTGTTTCTGCCATTAAGCACTTGTGTTTCTGTTAATTCTAGTTGTATGTGAATGCCCCAAATTAAATACTGTTTTCTAGCCTTTTTTTTAAAAAAGGAAACAGGAAAGCTGTTCTGCTTTCATGGGAGGCTGCTGTTCTTAGCACAACTGTTCTGTGAAACTAGGAAATTCCTGCTTACCGTTAAGAAATTTCACTCTTTAAATATGATTTTTTTGGCTGGTTCCTAGCCCTATGTTTTAAGAATAACAGGTTTGAGGACAAGTTTCATGGTTTTTTGACAGGTTTCATTCTGTCACTGCAAGTCTGGTGTTGACAATGATAATGAAATTTCTAAGTACATAACAAGAAGCTGGTAGATTCAAATTGCTGTTTTCAGCAGTTCACACATTTAATGTACTTATTAAATGCTCAAGGAGGGACATCGTGCTTTTCTAGTAAAACATTTTGTTGTTTAATGAAGAACTATACAAAGTTCCTTTCCTGGTTAGCAGAGTTTTTGCTAAATTTATACTTATATGAACAAGTTATATTAGGAATAAGTGTCACTGAAATTGCTACAGTATTTAGCTTGAAAAAATTGATTATAAGTCTTGTACCTGTTTTTCTGTAATATTTTTTTCTAGTGGTAGTTAAAGTATGATTTAAAAACTTGAATATTTGTCTGCATGGTTCTTTCTGCACTGTCTTTTCTCTTCGAGTCTGATTCTACATGCATTCTCAAATTTTGCTTTAACCAAATTGTTTTGATAGTTCATCCACAAGTGAGCTCTCCTGCTCAAGAGTCTTTATAGGTTGAACTCTGTTTCTGATGAAGTCTAATTCTGCTTCAGTGATACATTTTAGGTACATCAGTCCAAGAAATTCAGGAACATAATCTTTCACTGGACAGACATTTTTATATTGAACTGAGCAGTAGAATTTCACTGAATGCAATTGAATAAGAATGATCAAGGACTCTAGAATGTATTTTGAGAAAAATATCATCAAGTGTAAATAGCTGCAGGCAGAAGTAGAAGCAGACATTACTTTGCTGGAAATCCATTTCTGCCCAGTATTTGCCTAGGTAAGCTGATCTTGGAATTTCACTTAGATTGTAGCAATTCAGAGGCAAGCCACAAAATATGTCTACAAACCCAAATACTTGCAAACAAGTCCTTATGTATTAATAACAGCAGAAGGCAATTATGGGTATTGCTCTTTTGGGAAAGTGAGGATTCAGTTAACTGAAGAGCAGTTTGATACTGAAATGCAACACAAGTTGTTTAGTGGGTTTTTTATTTTTTTTTCTGAAGAGCAGCAGAATTTTATCCAAACACACCAAGCCCAAACATAATGCACTTATGTACTCTGTGCATGTGCTTGTTTAATACCAGTATGATATTCTTTGTATTTGGGAACAGACTGCTACAGTTCATAGTACTCTAACATGTAGACATTTAACTCTGTTGACATGAAAAGAAATAACGTGCATAACATCTGTTTATACAGGCTTTTTCCTTCATCTCAGACATATGTACTCTTCTATTTTTTTATGTATTGGTTTCTGCTTCCCACAATGACATGTGTGAGATTCAGGCTTCATTCCCAAATGAAACTATGTCGTTCATTTATCAGGAGTGGAGTTTGTTTTAATTCCAGTAAATGCTACTTGTTTCCTGTTTCTTAGGTTTGCAGGTCAAATCCTAGACTGGAGGAACAAGAGGGGAATTCCTTTTTCCCAGGAAGGTGTTCCAGGTGGCACATGCTTATCTCCGATACAAGTTGAATTAGTAACCTTTTGCCCTTTCCCATTTCCAGTACTTGAAAGATGAGTCTCCTCTCAAAAGGTGGCTCTAGAAAGCAGTTTAGCAGGACAGTGATCATGGATGTGTTGGCATATGAGCATGTAGGTGAATTGTGTAACTCTTCTATGGATTGGTAAATTAAAAGCAGAAAAACTTACTTGCTCCGTTCTTTGCTGATCAGTTTCCCTGAATTATTTAGCTGTATCAGGGAAGTGAATAGATCTGCAAAACGAGCAATATTCCAACTGAAGTACTCTGAACGCAGATTGTAGGACTTTGTCCCTGCCTTCCCACTGTTATTCTCTCTATGAAATATGTCAACTGATTTCTTTTCTAGGGAAATGGTCAGAATCACTGCTGTTGGGCTCTGGGGATTTCTCTATTCACTAATGGGTGAGAGCAGTAATTTAAAACATTAGAACTGTACTCCATGTCTTTTCTCGGCCAATTTTGGGCTGTTCTCTTCATTTATGTCGCTTTTCTGACCCTAATGCTAGATGATGTTCTTGCTCTTATTCTTTCCTGTTAATTCTTTTCTGCATAAACACTTATTGACAACAACAATCCATTGATTCCCAGGCAAGTGTCCAAATGATCAGAAAATCATACCTGGGGTTTTATTCCATGAATATGTAGCTATTTTAATACCAAGAGGAGCAGTAGTTTGCCTTTATAGACAGGAGTAGGCCATCAGCATACCCCAGAGCCTGACATTATGAGGTCAGTTCAGCATATTCCAGAACCTGATTGCCTGTGTGAGAAATGTTGATTGAAATGTTTGCAATTAAGCAGGCAAGGGAAGAAAAGCCAGATTTAGCTCACAGTTGCTAAAACCGTTCTAACTCTGGAGTTTGATCTCCTGCAAGGAAGCAGAGCTATTCCTCCTATTCCTTGCTTCAATATTCATCTGTATTTGCTTCCAAATTTTCTCTGTATTTAAGTGCTGTAAATGAATTGTTCCATTTTGGAGTATTTTACTCCTAATAACTGTTGTTTGTTTTAGCACAGTGAGGCAGAATAAGTTTTCTGTTAAATGTTGTGATTTCTGTACACTGCTTGCAACTCAAACAGAAAATCAGTTATTGAATGCAATTTGCTATCAACCAAAAAGGAAATGCCTTTATATTCAGGCTTTGCATAGTGCCGGGAGAGAGACAAAGGAAAATGCCAAATACATGTTTATTGGAGGGGTTTTTTTGTGCTATTAGCATTGGCTGGGTAAATTTTAGCACTTTCTGAACTTGAATAAAACTTTTCTTTAGAGTTAACAGAAAATGGACAGGAGTTTTCACCAGTATGTTTTTCTTCAATTAAGGAAATAATTGTGTGAATAATTGAAGTTGTGTATTGGATCATTGCTGTCTTGTACAGTGTTGGTCTTTGCTGTAATGCCCAACGAGATCCTGCTCGCACTGTTAATGGAGTGGTTTCTATATAAAGATCTACGGAAGGCAGAAACCCTGTTGGGAAGAACTTAACTAACACTTGCGTGTTTTCAGCCATAGAGCTGCATCACACCGAAATCAATCATGGTCTGCTACAGCTGAGTCTTTACAATTTGCCAGAGGGCAAATAAACAGTCCTAGAGCTAATGTACATCTGTTAAGAGCTGTAAGAACAGCAGAGACTGTGAAACTCAGTGGCTGAAATACCAAATGATTATTCCTGTAATGTGTTTTGTGACTTTGGAAGCTGTCAGGAAAACATGAATGATGCAGCATGCTAATCTGTTTTTGCTAAACTGTGTTATGTGCAACCCAGTGTATATGGGGGGAAGATAAATGAGAAAATGAGTATCAATGTTGGAGAGGGAGGAAGACCCACAGACATAAGGAAGAACAGAGGGGAAGGGGCACGTGGGAGTGGATCAAGGGCTGGAATGTGAAAGAACAGACAACAGGTCAAAATGAACCTAAGGTGTGAAAAAGTACAGAGAAATTAAGAGACATTGGGATGAACACAGGAAATAGTAGTTAATCACTAACTTTGCGTTTTTGCTGTTTTAAGTTGAAATGCATGGACAGGATTGTCCCACCGTTTTATTTAAAATAGAAAATATTCCTGTTGAATGTGGAATATCACGCTTGAGATTGTGCTGCCAATCATTAAGTTTCCCTGTAGTGCAACTTTGGCATAATAGCAACTTTGACATATTAGCAGTACCTGAACACATGTATCTAATTGTGTCTCGTTCTAGCAGCCCAAATATGAAGGAACATGGCTTCAGCTTTTCTGCATCAATATAATAACAGAAAATAGTTACTTATAAAGATGTGTGATATTTCTGGAGGAATTTCTTAGGTGTGAGCTAAACATTCCTAAGGAATAAAACTCCATGAAAGGCATTTCAAGCAGCAGATGCTCCAGAAAACAGGCCTTGAAATTGCATTTGTACATTTTAGCTGCTTCGTTGGAAGTCTGGTTTTATTCTTCAATATAGAGAAAAAAAATTTGTGGTTTGATTTTGGTTTTTTCCACTTTTTCCCTCTGGTCAAATCACAAAGGTGACATGCAAACATGCTTGTGATAACTGAAATGGTTTAGTAGTTATAAGACCTCCAGGATTACAAGCCATTAGTACTGAGAAACTTGTGTTATTTTTCTGTTATCTGTTCTGCCTGTTTTTCTAGAAGTTAATTTCTTCTGTAGGCAGTCAAGAATATTTAATTTTGAGGGAGCATATTACTCTAGCTGTAAAATCCAGCGTTCTCACTGCACATTGTGGTTCAAGAGACAATTGTTTCAATTAATTCATTCTTTCTATCACAACAGACTTTGATGTGCACAAGTGTAGAATACTTGATAGCTGAGCGACCATATGATACTAGATTAATCCTTATCAGTTGCTAATGCCTTTCCTGTTAATCCAGGAATGTTGCTGGGTTTGCTGTAAATCTTCCTGTAGAAACAAACTTCCTTCTGCTCTATGTGAAGTGAATTGGCACAGTTTCTAATTTGATGAGGATTCCTTACACATTCCAGTTTTACTGTACATTGCTATAGTTAAGGCAGTTCTAATTATAAAACAAGTTTCTGTATTGAAATTGTATCCAGATTTTGAGGTTCCCTGAAATTACAGCAAATGCCTATCCAGTGAAACTGAGCTCAACAGACAGCCTGGAGAAGCAGACAGTACTTTCAAAGACTAATGCAAGATATTCAAGATGATTGTATGCTTCTCATGTTTGGCCAGTATGACCTTTTCGGTGGTGGCTTAAGGATTTGTAAGAATCCCTTTTGACTTTGAACGTGAGGAAGTGGCAGCTTTGTTAAGAGGGAGAGGGAGGACACATAACTTGGAGCCTCTGAAGATGCAGCAGCTTACTCTGACATACTGCTGACTGGACTGCTCACTCTGCTGGCTTCTCCCTGGCTTCTTGAATTTCTGTTCCCTGCTGAGTTACATAATGAATGTTCTCTGAACTCCCACACTTTCCACATGCCTTCCCACACAGCCTCTTTCTTCTGCTAAAAAAGGATAGAAGAATTCTAACTCACTTGTTGAAAAGCTTCACACAATGCTGCTGAATCACATCTCAAAATAGGAACAGATCTTTTTAATTCTCTTAAAAGGAAAAACCATCCTAAAATTAACACCACAAAACCCAACAAAGGAAAACACACACAAGAAACTCTGACCCGCCATCCAACTAAATTACTGTTGCCTTTCTATAATGTCTTGTCAAAGCATCACTAATTCTTGCAGCACCAATAGAAAAGAAAGCTTGTAGGTGAGGTTAGCTGTCATTTTCCTAATATAAATCTATGGTATATTTCACACAGAAATGTGCTAGTCATAAAAATGTATAAGAGATTGACTTTACGGTGTATATATAATAGTGAAAACATGAAAATTTCCAGTTGACTCTTGCATATTTCTCTTTGCCAGGTTTACAGCTAGACCTAATTGAAGGAGGTAAAGCACATTACAAGACCTTTTATTGTCCAAATTCTAGTAGTTGGGAGTCAAGGCATAGCAGTCTAACAGGAATGTACTTTATAACTAATTCTAAATATACTTAGAAAGCCAGTACAAATTCATATTTGAACTGACTCTCAAGGTGTGAAAGCTTATTAGAGCCATGATTAAAGTGTAGCAGGACCTTGCCAGACTAAAGTTGGAACCTGTAACCTTCATTTGATGGATATTAATTTGTCAGGTGATAACCACGTCTTCAGTGACATAAGCATAATTTTCTTTCATAATTTTTCTAATAATAGAAAATATCTTAAAGCAAGAGCTCAGATATTTTTTTGACATATTTTAGGGTAATCTGATGTGAGAGAGAAATGGAAATTGGAAAGCAATCAACCTGGATTCTTGCAAATTTCAGCAGCCTTGTCTTCTGGTCTTGCTTTTCATGAACTTTGAGTGGTTTCTTCTCATGAAATAAACTGAACATAATCTCTTCATTTTGTACTTCATTTCCTCACTGTGGTGTGTCAGGCTTCTAGTTTTCTCCACGTGCCTTTGATGTCCTTGGGTCTGTCAATCTGCCTCTCTCCCACGTCTTTCATGTTTAAGAAATCTTTACCTACCCTACTGTATTTTGCCTTCCAAGGAACTTCATGAGTTAGTATACTTGGTTTTTCTCTAGGTGAAACAATTTCTTCCCTCTTAGTGTAGCAGCTGTGCCAGATAACCCGTAGGAGTAACTCTGCTTTAGAGAATATGTAAGATATACCCAAGGACAGGGGGAAAATAAATGCCTTCCTATGGTACCCCTATGCTATTGAAAACGTTCTTTTTCTTAGTCAAGTATTTTCACTTGACACCTGTCAGACTAATGCAGGAGCACTCAGCCCCTTGGAATCTGTCACAAGTTCAGTCACTACTCCCATGTTCTGGACTTTGGACAGTCATTGTATGTACCTTTTTGTTCTCTCCTGAAGAGATGTTCACAGGATTGCATAGGGTCCTTGTCAGTACAGAACCTTTTCTTGTGTGTCTTTTTTTTTTTTTTTTTTTTTTTTTTTTTTTTTTTTTTTTTTTTTTTTTTTTTTTTTTCTCCAAAAGATTTTTCCATGCTGTATCTAGAGAGGGACCTTAGTTTCTTCTCTGAGCATGTATCACACCAACACACATGGCTTTCTGCATACCTCTCATCTTCAGTGTTGGCAGTATTTTTCAGTATTTGTCTTTATGTCCTCTGCTAAGAGTAGATGTAAGCAATATTAATTAATACTATACTGCAGTAATTTCCTGAAGGATTTTTTCAGTTATTATACTTTTTCAAACTTAATTCCTTCTGTTTTCCCCTTCCTAGATCTGAAAAATCTTATTCCAAAGTTCTTTATCTTTCTGTCCTGTGTTCTCATAGTACTTTAAAGGGCTTCTGGTAGATCTGCTCAACTGCTTGTAACTTTCCATGTGTTTCCACCAACTTTTCTTGAGATTTTTAATCATAGTTTTCACTATGTCTCTGTCACATTTGACAATTGAACGTGTCTGGAGGAAATGGGGTCTTTAAGTATGTCACCCAGGACATACTTTACTAACCATTTCATTTTCTAGGTTGTGTACTATATTCAAAAAATAGTTGCAACATCTTATTCCCTCCTTGTTCATAGGCAGACAAGGATTTAATCTCTGGTTTTCCTGCAATCAATGTATGTGACATTGGATTTCCTTCTTAGATGTCCTTAAATTTTGGTTGGTTACTGATGTTTCTTTTTTAGTATTTTTAGAGTTTTTGGTTTGTGGTTGTTTTTACCAATGCGGTCCATTTTTTCATTGATATTTGAGAAGCTGCTTTTCTTAGTTTAAAATACTGCAAGGAGTAAAATCCACTGTGACTGACTCACCCCCTGGCTACAGCTTAATGAGTTTACACAAAACCAGGGTCCAATTATACACTGTTTGTTATCAACTACAATGAGAAGAAAAGGAAAGAATGGCCCAGAGGGTAGGGACTGCAAAAATGTTGTGGTTTTACTCCAGCTGGCAACTCAGCCCTGCACAGCTGATCACTCACTGCTGGTGGGATGGGGAGAGGATGCAGAAGGGTAGAAGTGAGAAAATTTGTGGGTTATGACAAAGGCAGGTTGCTAAGTAAAGCAAAAGCTGTGCATGCAAGCAAAACAAAACAAGGATATCTTTCACTGCTTCCCACTGGCACCAGGTGTTCAGCATCCCCAGGAGACCTGAGCTCCATCACACAGAGCAGTTAACTGGGAAGACAAATGTTATCACTTGGAATGTCCACCCACCTTCTTTCCCAGCGCTATATGCTGAGCATTATGCCATATGGTCTGGAATATCCCCCAAGTCTCCTGGGATCAGCTGTCCTGGCTGTGTCCCCTCCCAACTGCATGGGCACCCTCAGCCCCCTCACTGGTGAGGTGAGGAGCAGTGAAAGCCTTGGCTTTGTGTAAGTTCTGCTCAGTGATAACAAAATCATCCCTGTGTTATTAACACAGTTTCCAACAGAAATCCAAAACACAGCCCCAGACCAGCTACTGTGGAAAAAATTAACTGTCTCAGTCTTTTCCAACCTTGTTAATTCTATGTGTAAAAGCAGCACAATATGCTACTGTGGTTGATGGTAAAACCACCAAAAACATTTCAGTTTTTACTTTAAATTTAAAGGGGAGCTCACTGTTATGGTTTTTTTGGTATTGTTTGTTTTTTACACATTCAAATAAGTAAGTTTTTACAACATTTGTGGGAGTCTCTCTGTAAGGGTTACCCTGTGTGACATTCATCAGCTGTGTTCATTGACTGATCATTTTGTGGGTTATAGTGAAGCATTGACCTATGAATTCCACTCATTTAATGTGTGTTTTGCTATTCTGGAGTACCATGTGTACACAGTCCTTGTTGTAATACAAATCAGTAGAAAATCTCTCCTGACCTGGAGTATTTATACTTGTAACTTTGTCAATTTTTGAATTAAGGAATATATTTTGTGCCATTCCAGTGTTTGATACTTCCTTTTGATGGAGATAAAAAATGATTGGTTTTGAATTCTAGTTCTTTCAAACTCATTGACTGTGTAAACCCTCTCATTATTGCTATAATTAGCTGCTTAATGCATGATTCAGTGCAAGATCTTTTATGTAAGTCTTGATTCTGGAAACAGAATTAGTAAAAAAAGTAGAAATTGGTGCACTTATCTCTAGTATTGCTTACTACGTCTGATTGCATCTGGCAGCAACTTTTGACTCTCCCTAGGAGTGACCAGCTTAGAAAATTGGCCTTTGCAGGGGGTTTAGGCCTCCAGTGGCTTCTCTGCCAAACTCAGGTGTCTGCAAATTTCCAACCACAATGGCAAAAATCCTGTGGTTTACCACAGAGGCACTCTCCCTATCAGAGAGACCCAACCCTTCCATTGAGCCTTGAGTATGAGAAGAGCAGAAAGTCAATGGGAGATGGCTCTAAAACCTTGTCAGTCTTGCATTTTGTTGGCTTGTGGTGTTCTGAGCATCCTTGTCATCTACTAAGTCATTGTCAGGAATCTCAGAAGTCCATTTTCCCTGGAGCAGGTGTGTTCAGTCTCAGCTGACACCCTTTGTCGATAGATTTTCTCCTGCAACAATTAGTTTGTCATGTTAAAACAATGCTTAGCTTATTTATCATCCCTGAATGTCTCTTTACAAAATCAACTAAACTATTACTGGCAGCATTTCTTTCTCATGTTCAGTCTTTAATATTTTGTCCTCATAGCATTTTATCGATGCTTTATCTCATGGAAGCGTTTGCATGTTCACTGTACCAATCTGTTGATGCTGGGAGAGATCTAAGAAACCTGCATGCCACGAACTTCTCATGCTTGTTGCTTTTGGCTTTTTGTTTTCATTGAAGTCATTCTGATCTATGTTGTATTTATGGCATCAGAGAAAAGCCCACCAGCTCTATTAATCATGTCTTTCTCCCTTTAGAAAGTACTTTGTGCTCTTAGAGCATGTAGCAAACTTGTTTCATTTTGGATTCAGAAGTAATAGAGTGCTGTGTTGTCTCTAGTACGTGATTTAGATTCAAAGAATGCTGTGGTATATATTTTAAGCCCTAGACCAGTAAGTTTTTCAGTGCAGGCACAAGGTAATGCCACAATTTAGATGCTGAGCAATAATTGTAGCATCAGGAGAGCCTACAAGACCTCACAGTCTCTGTGGATTTCCTGAGATTTCTCTGGATTTCTGGGATGAGCAAGAGAAGCAGGATAGGGTTAGTGCTGCAATACTCCAGTAGTGCCTGGGTGAACAAACAGGGCTCAAAATGGGTAGTTGTGGATCAGAGCAGTACTGAGAAGTGACCATGGTGTTGAAAATCCTGAGAATTGAGAAGTGCAGGAGCCTCATCCTCAGGAGGGTAAGGAGCACAGTGCAGCTGGAGCCAAGGTGTGACTGAAGTTGGCATTAGAAAATGATGGACAAATCAAGTAAGTCTTTGTTGGAAAAATTGCTTGTTTCTTGGGTACGCAGAGGACTTGGACACAAAGGTGCCCAAAGCCAGTTGTCAGTTCATATCTACAATGTTATGTTTCTACCCATTTTTGTATATTTTCCACCAGCTGTGTTGCATATGGATCTCAGGAAATGATCTTTTACATAAATTGCAGTATGTTATTTCATACTACACATCTTAGCTTTTCCTCATCTTGTTTCCTGTAGCTTAATTCTTGTAGTAACTTGACAAGATTGTATTTGGTTGGTACGTCAGTGTAGCAATTTCAAAAATGACCTCAAAGCCAACATCACGTTACAAGGAGCAGTACTTGCGTTACTGTTCTCCCAAAATACCTTTGGGAAGCTCTTAGTAATAAAATAAAAATAGGAAACCATTTACTGTTTCATATAAAGCTATGAATGCAAAATATCTCTGAGCACAAAAACCCTAAACCCAAATGAGCAAACAAATTAAAATTATATTCTTGGTTTTCTGAAGTATGATGAATGCAAAGCTTCCAGTTCCTCAGATTTTTTTGAAAGACGTTTTTCTTTCCAGAAGCCATGAACTCAGTCTTGAGCCAAATAAAATTCTATGTAATTGCAGAAATCATATTTAAATGAGTTCATCTCATTAGAAAGGAAAGAAATATATTTTATTTTTCTGGAGACATTATTCTTTCATCTGAGCCTCAAAAAACATGAGGTGACTTGCTTTGTTAGATAGAGGTTTATTTCATCCATATGCATATCGTGGGTGGAAGAAGCATCTTGTTGCTAATTCACTCTTACTAAAACAAAGAAGGTTACAGTGACTGAGCCAGTCATGGCACTCTATTTCAAGCCTCATCCCTTTCATATAAAATTCCTTGAAACATGGAAAAAAGCCCTTTTCGCCTCCTTTGCTCTTATTTTAGAAAAATTTCAGGGTCCAAACCAAATGCAAGGTACAAGCTTTTCAACTGGAAACACAGAGGAATAATTGAAATGTTTAATTTAATGTAATGGTTTGTTTTTGCTCCTTTTCACCATGCAGAATGTATATGCAAAACTCATTTAATTGACTCTGAGGGTGAAAGGATTTGAATTGGAAGTTTATTTTTGGTGTTCTCAGGAGAAAATTCTCTTTAAGCTTCGTAGCAATGATTCCTGCATTTGGAGTTTGGTCCTCAGCTTAAATTAGTGTATCATTGATATTTTTACCCTGTGAGATTCCCATCCTTCATGTTTTTCTTTCTGTTTAATTAAGCCTGGAGACATAATCAGATACTTTTAAAGGCCCTCACAAACAAACAGGCTTGGCTGCCAAGGATAACCAACCACACGACTGTAATTCCAAGGCTGAACTAGAACAATCACTTGACTGCAGTTATTGGATTGATCTTTTGGTACAGTTGCATTTCCCTGCTTCTCCACAGATGTTTCTGGTGGTTGTACAGGACTGGAAGGATTCAAATTTTATCTGTGGGGTTTTGTACTGTGTTACAACCCTGTGTAAATCCTAATATTTTCAGCAAGAGAATTAGTTGGATTCTGAACATGTCTTAAGGTGCAAATCTATTGATCTAATAGATACTTCAGGAACAGGCAATGAAATCTTCCTATCCTCTTAGAAAATTGAAGGCAGTCGTTTTTTACTGTGTATATTTTCAATCCAATTGGCAAACTTTAAATATAAAAATGGAACACTGTGTATGTGTGATTGTCACAAAGTAGGAACTTAATATATTGAGAGTTATTTCTACCCCAAATTAATCCTGAGAACTGACAAGGCCTATCTTACAGCTACCCTTTACTATCTTTTGGAAGGTTGCATAGGCAAAAACTCTAGAATTGATGATTTAGGGAACCATAATTTTTCAGTACTAAATTGTACTATTGTTCAAGCCAAAGCCTTAAGTGTTTGCAGCACCTGTTCTTCTTTTATTTATGAACAGTTTTTAGTAATATAGCCCTTAATTTTTCCTTTGGCTTATCCTGTTTTCTGTTTTTCAAGTGGAAATGACATTTTTCCAAATAACATTATGTATTACTTGATTTGTCTGTAATGAATGTTTAAGATTATAGACTATAAATCTCCCTGTATGTTCTTGTTAAATTTTTTACTTCTAATGATGTAAGAACAAAAAATAACAAAAATGGAAAAAATAATAAAATGCTCTGTAATAAAGCCTAAAACAGGATTTAGAAAATTTTCATTTTCCAGCTTCATTATTCTATTAAATTATTTAATTCCTAATTGACAGATGATACCAGAGTTTTTCCTAGAAATATATAAAACTTGTCGGTGTTTGTTCCTTGCTAGGTGCTTCTTTCAGTAGCCTGAGGATCCTGATTTCACTTGAACGCCAAGGACTTTTCTATTGCTTCAGGGCACTTGCTGCCCAAAGAAATCACTGAATTCTGACTGCAGACTACAGAGGTACAAAACTCTCCCATCACTGTCACTAACAAGTAACAGGTGTTGTGCTGGACAAGGAGCTTCATTTTCCTTCTCTCGGATGTTTTCTGAACTGTGCTCCAGTATTTTGCACACAAAATGGAGAAAGCTGCAGTAAGTAATAGGCAATTCCTAAACTTGTTAGCAGCGTAAGAAATTGAATTTCAGCCCATCATGTATAGCAGGCACAGCTTTCTGTTCCAGCTTTGTGTTCTGTTCTATAGCTTCCTAAGGACATCTGAAATTGCTGATTGGGTTACCTTGATCTCTTGCAGTATTAAGTTACTTGTGATATCAGAAGTTTTTGTATTCCACTTAGACCAATTACCCCATTACCTTACAATCAGGTGGGAAGCAGATTTAGGGAACATCTGTTCAAGTTAAACCACACATTGGGGAAGAATTGCGATGGAAGATGGAGCAAATATAGTCTGCTCATCACCTCATGCCTTTTAGAAGTAACTTTGGCATTGCTAAGGGTCAGGGTTGTTACCAGTGAACATAAAGCTCAAATGATTTATCTTCTGCAGGAGCTCAAACCACAGCCAGAGTAGCACAGCATTGCTGAGTGTGTGCCTCCTTCTGCCAAATAAGATACTTTAACTGCTCTGTTGTCTCACTGTCTCAAGGGACTCCTTGTACTGAATGATGCAACCAATCTGGACTAAATATCATGTGCTGTAGTGATCAGGTCTTGCTCCACAGTAGCAATCTTGTGTTAAGCCTCAAAGAACAGCAGTCTGTCACTGCTGTTACCTCAGTCAGTAGCTCCAGTCCTGTACATATTTAAAATTATTTCAAGAAGTGACTGTGCTAACACTTGTTAATTTCTAGTTTAATGTATTTTCTCTTTTTTGAATCTGCCCACGTCTGGTACCTTATGGACTCTCTATGACTAAATGTTACAAAAATGCTGCCTCCTTTCATACCTTTCTCATGTGTCATTAAAAACCACTGAGTGAAGAGTACTGTAAAGTTTTGGCAAAATAGAATAAAACAGTATCCTGAGAGGAATTTTGCTCTATGCTTAACTAATGCATTTCATGCTGAGAAATAGCTTTTCCTCAGTCCATGAACGATTCTTTCTCCTTTCATCATAAGCAGTTAGAATGACCAGCAAGGGCTGTTTCACAGGGACAAGCCTGGTACAAATACAGATTCTTGTGAATTTTGTATTAAGTAATATGTGTGTAGTTCTATACAGTCCATTGCTGCTGGATCTAAAAGCTTCAGATGATCTATGAAGTGATATGACTGACAGCACTGGGAAAAGTGATTTTTTTTTTTTTTTTTTTGTGAGTACCACACTGTGAGCACCAGTGATCACGTCAGGGATGTAGGAACTGGGAACCAAAAAGGTTGAGTGCCAGTGGTTGTTTTCAAGCCAAGAAGAACTGCACTGTGCTTACTACAGTGGGAAATGCATTTCCCTGTGCCTTGGTAAGTGTTGCAATACCCTCTAGTTTGCCTTTCAAAACTGAAAATAGCACAAAGCATCCTGCTGATAACCACGGAAATGGGCAGTGTCTGTGTTGAAAACCTCTGGCTAATAAACTGAGGGAGATCATGTAACCAGGAGAGAAAACTTGAATTATAATTGCTGTATTGCATTCACAGGGAAAAGCCATCTTTGAGACAAACTTTTAGATCCACAGTAGATATATGATGTCTTATCTGTTCAATTATGACAATCTTTACAAACAAAGTCTGTGATGGAAAAGAATAGTATGTTTCCAGGTGTTCATGCTTTGCAGAACAATAACTGAAGTGAGGATGGTACCCCTGAGAAGACACTGAGATGTAACTATTGACCAAACTGTGCTGTGTGTATCTACCAACTCAATTTTGTTCTTAATGTATTCCCTGTTGCTTTACTACTTTTGTTTTGTTGAAACCTCTGTGTTGTGGAGAAAGGTTTAAAATGCAGTTCAAGCTGTATGACTCCACCTGCTTGCCTATTCTTGGAAAGAGTTTTGGGGTTTTTCAGGTGAATGCGTTGGGCTGTCTATCATTTGATACTGTTTTTATAAGTGCAAAATGAGCTTGAGTGTTTACTTCAGACCCAAGTACTCTAAAGACTCTATCTTTGAAGAAATACGTTATTTAGCACCACTATGAACAATAGAATTTCATAGAAGTTGAATTGCTTGCTGGGCTCAGGGTTATGGATCTCCAATTGATGTGCAGAAGATGCAAAAAAGCCCGTTTAGAGAGCATGTGGCTTATGGAAGCACATAAGGCAGTTTTCGTTTACTTGTCCAACTCTCATAATTGAGCATTTTGTGCTTTATAGAGTTCTTCTTTTTGTCTTTATTAATCATAAATTTGTTCAGTTTGGAAAAGACCTTTATCAAGTCCAGCCATCAACCCTGCAGTGTTATCTCACTCCTTTTTATTTTTTTCCTTAATTATTTAATTTTTTTTTTTTTTTTTTAAATTAAGGACAAAGTTTTTACATCATGTTGTATTTATAGTTCCCTTTCAAAAAGCTGAGTTCTTACCAGTTGTATCTCTAAGCTGGGTGCCTTGAGCTACCCAAGCCTTGGTCCTTTGCAAAACAAGATGGACGTTTCAGGCACCAACCCAAATAAAGTGCCTCAATGTCTTCTTTCAAGGCTGGAATCAGTTTATAAAGCAACAATAGGGACTCAACTTATTCCCTATGTTAAAGGATTACTGCTTTGTCTCAATAGATTGTCATGACAGTTGCTCAGTGCTCTGCCTTCCCTCAAGAATCCCACAGGTATCCCCAGGTAGCAGGGAGCAGTTGCACACCATACAGGGGGTTTTGCTCCACTCTGGTTCCCTGTTACTTATAGTTCAGGTTAAGTAGCAGTTTGATCAAAATTTATTGCTACCTGTGAGATAGAAAATTGGATTTATGATTTTCTGTGCAAGTAGGATATAGTCAGCTGTTACCTGTGTGAAACCTCAAAATAATTTCCTCTTCCTGTCAACACTTTCTTGGTCTTCACATGTCATGTTATTTGAGTTATGTCAGCAGTACAAAAGCACCATTATAGCACTTATCTTGGGTCTGAGGGCAAGAACTGAATAAATAAAACTAAGAATATTCTGGATTAATGCTTCAGGAGATGTTTGTTTGTAATTTTTAGTATGTTTAAGTTACTAGTTTTAAAATTATCACATTATTCCAAGCAGGTACTTTAAAATGAAGACCACTTTGCTCACCAGTCCCTGCAAGAACTTCCTCCTTGCTGACACTAATCCCATGATAGATTTCAATTTTTTTTTTTTTTCCAAACACTTCTTATGGAAGTTAGGAAGTAATTTAGCAAGTAATTAAGGAAACATCAGGTTTTACATGCATTGTCAGCTGGTTTTAGATGTACAAGCAATATCTATGAAAAGTGATAGTGAAGGAAAAGGTGTTTTGTGACAGGGAAGTATTTTTTGGTGAGAGGATGTATTGCTCAAATTTCACTAAGTTTTATAGGCCTCACAGGCTTAAATTGCAATGAGTAGTTAAAACAGAGTTTAACTTCGTCTGTATTTTCTATTCTAATTATTCATATAAAAGAATACCTGTTCCAGTTCAGCAAGTTCACTGATAACTAAGAGTCAAATGAAATGTGAAGAGTAGCAGTAAATAAATAAACTTCCCTCAAATAAAGATACCAACTGCCAAAGTCCTCTCATGCAAATGGAAATGTTAAACCAATATATTTGTGTCTTAGCATGGTCTTTTTAATCTGAGACACTTCTTTTGAGCCTTGTAATTTGTACCATTAATACCGTTTAAGTTAAAAAACACTCCAAAAAAATGAAGCAGGTGTTTTTTAAGGTTCTGTTAGAGTTGTGCTGAATGACTTTTGGATTGTGGATTGTGATTTAAATCCATGTAAACTTGCAGAATCTACAGACTCCTTGCGGCAGGTGTGGATATAGAAGGTCTGGTTGGGTTCAGTAAAAGACTGAAACAGTTAATGAAGTGAGACTATAGACACAGAGCATTTCTGGCTCAGACTTTATGGACACAAATGGAGTCTGAAAAGAAAAATAGTTATGTTCTTTGTCTTATCCTAAGACTATTCTGTAGACATCTGCTTTATGCCACAGTGGGGGGAAAAAAGGAGAGACTACTGTTGTTACCAATTCCGTGATGCTGCTGAACTTTGATTCAATGCGGTACAGCTGTTACAACTTTCCTAAGGCTAGAAAAAAGAGTGGTTCTTTTGCACAGCATAAAGGTTTGCTGCTGGTTTTTTGTTTTGTTTTT